>JARQZK010000048.1:222500-370000 GCA_030704885.1 Cynegetis impunctata
AATTTCAAATGTATTAGAAATTCCTTTTCCACGTCTTTTCTCCTCAATGGCGAGTAAGGTAAGGATCCGTTGTTTTTTTCCATTAAATGTCTATGCTTCATGAAATAATAGTAATACTTCGACACCATTTTGTTCTTTTCCACAAAGGATTTATGGGTGAAATATTGAATAGTTTCACAAAGAATATTGCTCATGTTCTTAAATAGATCTTCGTGTTCAGGTTTTAGGCCAGAATTTTTCATCAAATCAGTTAAATACTTTACATTTTTAAGATAAACTTTGATATGCTCACATTTTGTACAAAAGGAACAAAGATTGTACGTGTCGCCATTCATTTTATTAATAAATATTTAATTAATTATCTGTAATCTACGACACCCAAGTGTTTACAATGCAATTAATTATAAGAAACCATAGACATAAGGAACTTGTCACTGTCACTACATATAGCCAACTTTGATTAATTTTATAACTCGTAAAATTATCATATATTTTTATGCGTTATTATTTTTAATTCTTTTAATACTTTCCCTTGTTTCTAGTAGTATAAAATTAGGAAAAGAATAAAGACTAATATTTATTTCAGATTATTATTCAAACCTTGTTTTACTAGAGGATAGGGAAATTACAATATTTGACATCAAATCCGAGGTGAATAAATGAAGGTGTCGCCGATGTAGTTCATTAGCGTCCGATAGAAGTAGACCTTAACTTTTTTTCCCTTGCCTAGTAGTATAAAATTATGTGATTTTTAATAGAGCATATGGAAATTACAATATTTGACAACTAATCCGAGATTAATAAATGAAGGTGCCACCGATGTAGATCATTAGCGTCCGATAGAAGTAGACCTTAACTTTTTTTCCCTTGCCTAGTACTATAAAATTATTTGATTTTGGTAGAATATTTGCTCCTCCATCTAATTATTTAAACCACATTTCACTAGAGCATAGGGAAATTAAAATATTCGATATCAAATCCGCGATACAGGAAGGTATACCTACCTACTTAAATTTTATTCCCTTTCCTCTAGTTCTATAAAATTGTGTGATATGGGTAGAATATTATATATTTTATTCAATTATTTAAACCACATTTAACTAAAGCACAAGGAACCCAAAAAAAATAGTAATAAAAATATTTTCATATATTGACATTTTGGAAAGTTATGGAATTTGTTTCTTTTAATCTTATGGTAACGTAATATGCATAGATCAGTATCTATATGGATAGTAGACTCTTTTTCTTTTTCCTCTATTAATTCAAAATTAAGTCGTATAAGCACCTTATCGTGATTTTTATGTATTTTTTTTAACGTAACCACCTTACTAAATCACAGGGGAAAAAGTAAACTATGAAAATATATACAAATAAACACAAAAAAAAGGTACTTTATTTAACAGTACAAATTAGGAACCTTGAACTTATACGAAACAAACTTAAGTTTAATTTTTATTTTCTTTAATGTAATAATTATTTGTATTAAATACACAGCTATTATAAACAATATTAGGTTGAATGGCTGTCTGTTGGCACTGGTTAATTTCTGACGTTATGACTGACGTATTTTGGATGTTTTTCACTGAATGATCACCTCTCATAGCCTGAATTATATTTTTATGGTGCTCAACATCCATTTGAAGATATGGTTTTATGGACTGGGGATTACTTTCTCCGGTAATCTTAATAAGTTGCTGTTCCTGTACACCATTTTTTGCCAAGTTTGATACTGCTGTATCCCTTGCTGAATGATTTGTTATCTTGTTTTTTTTTGTATCAATTCCTATTTTAGAGGCGGATTCCTTTAACCAACAATACCTATTTTGTGTTTATACATATAGGACTATTATTATTCCATCTGCTTAAAAGCTGTGCGTTTCATTTCGGATTGGGAGTTACAATCTATCTATTATTAGGTCCCCACGATTTTTCATGTATTTGTTAAATATTCGTATGGGACACTCATCAATTTTTCTAATGTTTCTTACTAGCCACTTACTGTCAGCCAGTTTCTTTGAACCACCTTGAGTGGTTTTCGAAAAACAGGATTGTATTCAATCCTTCCAGTAAAATATCCATCGTGGTCTAATTCACGAACAAAATGGTCTACCTTTGCTGTAACCCCTTCACCGCCTCCGCAGGCTAGTTCGCGTGAAATAATGTGAAACAATTTTCGCTGTAGACCCACAGGTTCATTTTCATTCCATATTTAAACTATTTTTGTGTATTCATCATTGGCAAGGGCAGCTGCACTAGACTTCCTTTTTGTTGGGTCTCTTTGTAGGCTTGCTGCTACAAATTCGACATCGGAAAATGGGTTAAATTTAAATCGAAATTGGGCAAAGCACATTTCTTGGAGTTGCTTGGCTGCAGAATTCCACATAACCTGAAATAATAATAAACTTTCTTGTTTAAAATGAATAGTAATCTCCAGGAAATGTTCTCCTACCTTCACAACAGACTCTTCATAATATTCTGCATTTCTTTTTTTCATGTTGAAACCCCAATCTTCTAAAATTCTATTCAACACTTCGACAGAAGTTGATGCCTTGATGTTGTATTTTTTTTCTTTGCAAAATTCAAGAAATTGATTCCATATCATTGTCTTCGATTTTTTTGTATTATCTGGAATTAATTTATCCACCTCTTTTCTAATCGTCTCACAATTTTCTTTACCAAAACGCGAAATTTTAATTGTGTATAATGTACATAACAGACAAAATGCGACTACAAGCGACTTTGCTTTTGAACACAAAACACATAGGTACCTACTGAAATTGAAACTTGTCATGCAAAACGTCAAAAAACTCGTCATCATGGCCATTTTATGCAACACTCATTGGTTGAAAATACACAAAAAAGATATGTATCGTGAGACACCAAGAGGGTTTTAAAAAACTGTTTATTTCAATTATTACAATAATGGTAAAGTTACTATACTAAATGAATTAACAGAGAGATGTGTTCTCTTCAAGAGTAAGCTTGGAAGTGATTGAAGGCTAATACAATAGGTTATAATGTAAAATTCTTATCTATAGTCTAAAAATAGGTTTCTTAGAATAACGGAGCAACCTTGCAGTTTATTATGTATACGCTGCACTTTATAGGTATGTAACTCCTCCATCCCTAAGTCAAAAAAATGAAGGATTTATTTTTGCGTTGGCTGTTGACGGCTGCTTCTTGAGGTTCTTGTAGTTCAATTTCTTCCTTTATGGTTCTTGGTATTGATCGTTGTTCCTATAAAATGTAAAATATTGAAGTTATTAGCAGAATGACAATTATTAAAATTGTTGAAGTTATTGACGTCGAAATTTTGTTCGGAATACTCGGTTCTTCAATTGGTGTTAGCTGCTTCGCTAAATTCTTTATTTCATAGAGACTGTCAAAGTCTATTTTCGATATATTTGAGCTTTGAAAGCTGCTTCTGCTTCTTGTTACTGATATTTCAACTTTTGGTAGAATGAGTGCTGTTCCTTGGCGAATTTGTTCATTATTTTAAATTTCAAATGGTCAATTAATATTTCGCAATCCTTTGGAATCTTGACTAATGAAGGATGGTTGATTTCCAGGAATTGATCTCTTGTACATTTTGATAATATACGGTTCGATTTTGCCGGTATAATAAGTACTTCGTCTCTGGTTACTTGTTAAATTATAGATTGTTCAAAGGTGAGATCGGTGATAATACATTGATTGGGTGGTATTCCATCGAGTAATTGAAGTGTACAGTTGTCTTCTAAGATTATGTTATCTCTGCAATAGTAGATGTCTTCGATAGTTGGACATTCTTCTTTTTGTGCTAAAGCTTCTTGTGACGTTCTTGCCAAATAGGAATAGGTTGGGGTAAAAATTTTATTTTGTTGGATAATTGGGTAAATGTGGTAAAAATCAAGGATTTTTGGTCTCATGATTGGGATATGAATTGCAAGTATAATTTTATATAATAATATCTGTGAAAGTCCCTAATAATTGATAATACGTTAAAGTATTTTTGAATTTTGGAATCTGTGACGATTCATATATTTTAGTTAAATAAGTTATCATTTCTTTAATCTCTTTACTAGAAATAATTGAATGATGGATTGAATTGGATCTTTCGAATAAAATTGCATTTTCAATATTATCTATAAAGGATATCATATTTTGACAATCTAAATTTATTTGACTTACCTATAGTCCCTTGGAAAGTGATTAAATTTTCATAAGTTTCTATTGTAGTTTTAATTACCAATTCGAACTTTCTCAAATTATTCTCTAATTTGATTTGATTTTGCCAGAGTGTATTTAATGATTTATTATAATGATTTATTAATCTTGCATGCAGCAATTTCTTTTTGTTTACTTTGTGAGATTTTTATTGCTTTATTGTATTTTTCGCTATCGTCAGAATCAAGGTTTCCGAATAACCATTTATTTAATTTACCTATATCGTTAAATAATCCTCGTTTTGCTCGGATGTGTGGTGAAATATTTTCAATTTTCCTCTGTTGCGTTTGAATTAAGAATTCTGTTCTACTTAACATTCCGCTTACTAGGCCGTGATATGAAATAGGATTTTCATTTGAACTGTTTACATTTACGACTCTCCGTCTCACTTGAATGAAATTATTGTTCAAAGCATCTGCTTGTCTGACTATTTCGCTTAAATCTAAGTAATGAATAAAATGAATGCTTAGTATAAATTATTCTGCATGCTCCCAATCTAATGAGGAATATAAGGCTATTCAGCTTTGTTACGGTGATTTCTCCGTCGTTGCTATCAATTGTCGCTATTCGACATGCCAGGTATACCAGGGTCATCCAAAACTTCATTTTCTTGTACCTGTAAGATATTTGGATTTAATTTTGGTTTTCGTGGTATACTTTTATGATATGTGCCTTTATTTGTCTGTAGTAATATACCGTCATCTTTAATTATTTCCACTTCTTTGAATGTTGGTAGCTTTTAGTCACGAAATTTTGTTCTTATGTAAGCTGTATCTTGGTTAGAATAATTAGGTGGATCTGATCGTTTTTCATTTGCCTTTTCAATTCGAGATTCTATTTCGTTAGCGTTTCTTTCTCGGATTTTGTCGTATATTTGTTTTGCAATTTGCTTATGATTTTGCACGTAATATGACAATGTTAAATGATCGTTCATGTCAAAGGGATCTGGATTATTGATATGGCCTTTAATTATTTTAAATGGGGTAAATTTAGTTATTGAGTGAATGGAATTATTGTAGGACAAAATTGAGTGTTTCATTAATTGATCGACTGATAACTCATTATTATTTTCTCTGAAGCATCTAAAATGTTCAATGAGGGTTGAATGAAATCGTTCTACTGGTTAATTTGAATTGCTATTTTTAGCGGTGGTGAAATGCAACTCGATTTTGTGTAGTTTACAAAAGTCTTCTAAATCATGATTTTTAAATTCCGTTCTATTGCCTGCTGTTATCTTATAAGGTAATCCATGATGTGAAATAAAGGTTAATAAATCTTCAACTATAGAAGTTCCGTTTACGCTATTAATGGGATAGGCTTGTCCATATCTTGAAAATGCGTCAATTATTGTCAGATAAGGGGTATTCGAAATTTTAAATACGTCGATGTGTATGTGATCAAATGGTTTATTGGCTGTGGGTGTTAAGTTCAATTTAATTACAGGGAGATTTCTATCATATTTATTTTTTAAGCAAGTTTCACAATTATTCACGAAATTTTCTATGTCTTCGGATATCTTTGGCCAGTAGTATCTTGATCCTAATGGAAGTTTCAGTTCGTTTATTCCGCGATGTCCTTTTTTATGAACGTGATAATAATTCAATTTTTCTTTCTGTTCGTTATCCATAATTATGTCTTCTAGAATTTTTGTAGAATGCGTAAATTTTAAGGCTGTGTTTTGAAATATATCTTGCACAATAACTGTGAATGTTTCTGGTTGTAAGGGAGGTCTGAAATATAGGGCATAATGCTTTTTCGGGTCAATATATTCTTTAACAAACTTCGCGATACCTTGTTCTAAATTTCTCTGTGGTAACACTACATATATTCTGAAATTATCAAAAACCTTTTCTCTTGTTACCTTCGGATCTGTTGTTTCGCTACAAGTCAAAATGATTTGATTTTTATAGAAATTTAAAGCTTTATCCGTTATTGGAATTGATAAAATTGGATTTTCAATGGATGTGTGTATAGTTTCCATTTCTTCTTGTCGAGGAAGTTCATCTGGTGGTTTAATCTGAATATCTGAGAGAATTTTCATTCTTTCTTGCTTCGGTATTTCGTCTGGGGGTCTTATTTGAATATCTGATAAAAATTTTATTTTGTCTAGTACTTCCGATACTTCTTCTCCTGAAATTTGTGGTAATGGAAATAATCTATCAAGTTCTTCTTGTATTATTTGGTCTAAATCATCAAGATTTACACATAGTGAATCTGATTCTACAGCGTTAAGATCACATTCTGGATTTCGGGAAAGGCAGTCAGCTACTCTGTTAAGTGTTCCGCGTTGATTTTTAATTATGTAATCGAATTCTTCGAGTTTTAAGCGCCATCTTACAAGACGTGAATTTGGTTCTTTTAACGAGAATAACCATTGTAGTGGTTTATGATCAGTGAGAATTTGAAATTCCTGACCGAATAAATATGGCCTGAAGTATTTGCAACTCCATACTATTGCAAGTAATTCTTTTTCTATCGTGCAATAATTCATTTCCGCTGCATTGAGTGTTCGCGATGCGTATGCTATAGGATGTCCTTCTTGTGATAGAACTGCACCAATCGCATAGTTAGATGCGTCCGTCATTAATTCGAATTTTTTGTGAAAATCAGGGTATGCTAAAATGGGTTCTGAAGTTAATTAATTTCACATACATTAAAACAACCAATAAATTCTTTTGTGTGCTCTACCTTTTGAACTTTCTTCAAACAATTGGTTAAGGGTTTGGTTATTTTTGCAAAATTTTTGATAAATTTTCTATAATAGCCTAGTAATCCTAGAAAAGATTTAATTTGTTTTTGAGCACGTGGTATTGGAAAATTTTGTATAGCTGTAATTTTGTTTTTATTGGGTTTTATACCATCAGGTGTTACACAGTGTCCCAAAAATTCTACTTCTTTGCGTAAAAATTCACATTTATCAAGCTGAATTTTTAAATGAGCTTCTCTTAGCTTTAGGAATACTAATTTTAAGTTCTGTATATGTTCTTGTAAGCTAGTACTGAAGATAATGATATCATCCATATATACCATGCAAATTTTGTGTTGGAGGTCTTTTAGTATTTCGTCCATTGCTCTTTGAAATGATGCGGGAGAATTGCGTAGTCCCTTTGGCATTCTCAGGAACTCATAGTGTCCGTTGTCGACACTGAAAGCTGTTTTTTCAATGGAGTCTTTATCCATTTCGATTTGGTAAAATCCACTAGTTACCTATATCGAGTGTACTGAAATATTGAGCTCCACCAAGCTTGTCTAATATTTGAGGGATGTTCGGAATAGGGTACCTGTCTGAGATTGTTTTTTCGTTTAATTTTCGATAATCTACAACTAAACGCCATTTTTGCTGACCTGATGCGTCTAATTTCTTGCTTACAATCCATATGGGGGCGCTCCACGGGCTACTGGAAGCTCTTATTATTCCTTTTTTTAGCATTTCGTCAACTTGTCTTTGTACTTCTTCCTTATGACAATAAGGGTATCTGTATGATTTAACGTGTATGGGTATTTCATCTGTGGTTTTTATTTTATGCTTTATATTTGAGGTGAAAGTTAAGGGGTCGCCGGGTTTTGAAAATATGTCCGAAAACTCTTGACATAATTTTGTAATATTTGATTCTTCTTCAGAATTCATATGTGTTGTACGGATTAAATTTTTTACATCAATTTTATTTTTGCTCTTTTCGTTTGTAATATTCTCGTTCGAATAGTTAAAATTATGAATTTCGTATAATGCATTAGAAAATGGATATGCAACAAGAGGTTTTGTTAAAATTGTTGTGATTGGTATATTTGTAGCATCTGTTATTTCAACTTTTGCAAAGCCATTTTTTGCTACTGTTAAACTTTCGGGTACATGTAATTTACCTAAATTTGTTTCATTTATTAATATTTCGTCATTAGGAATCGTTACTGGGAGGTTTCTAAGTAACTTTTCGTAAGGTCCTACAATGAACTCGAACTTTTTATCTTCGGGTGTTCTGAATTTGATAGGAATGGTAACATTGTCATTAAATAGCACGCCATTGGAAAAGTCTATATATAGATTCATATTCATGATATCTTCTAATCCTAAGATTCCGTCAAAGAATTCATGGAAGTCATATAAGATAAATTTAATATGATTATTACTGCTGAACTCTGCAAACGCAGGAATTTTCGCTTGATATTCGATTGTTCTCTTTACGAATGCCGAGGTGATATCTACATTACAACGATAAATGCATTCTGGATAATAATTCTCTGCAAATCTAGGTCGAAGTAATGATCTATTACTGCCTGTGTCAAGTAATAATTTAATATTTGGATTTTGGATTTCTATGTACGGCATGGGGTTGTTTGAGTTCAATTCTATACTGTCTGAATTTCCGAGGCTTGTTCGCGAAAATTTCGATTTTCATTAGTTTGATTTTGATATACGGAGTGTTCTGGAATATCTGTCTCGTGAACTTTGTTCGCATCATATTCGGAATTTAAAAATTCTTCGTTTTCGTGATCATAGTCATTCGTATATAATTCTTCCGAGATGAAATTTCTATTCTGATTATAATTAGTAAAATGATTTCGTAGATTATTTCTATATGGATTTTGAACATTGGACTGAGAGTTTTTTCTTCCTATTCTGGACTGAAACGATGGGTTTCGACTTGTGGATGACATTGGCTCTGGTTTAGGTAATTGATTAGATAGATTGAACTTGATTAGGTCTAAATGCATTGCGTTGCTGACCAAACACTTGTGCGATTGTTGGATATTTCCGAGGGGGTTGTGGTCGTTGTTGTATATTTATGGGTTGACTTGGAAATGTTGGTTTGTCATTGTAATTATTATAATATCGATTTTGATTCGGGAAATTTGATTGATATTGATTATTCAAATTTGGGTTGTTAGCGTATTGATAATTCCGTTGATTATAATTTGGTTGATTATGATAATTTGCTTTCTGGAATATATTATTTTGTTTGAAAGAATTATCACATGGGTAATTGTTACTGAAATTACCATATAATTTTTCGAAATTATTAAATTCATCTATGTAAGCAATTGCATCCTCGAGAGACTCTTGTTTCTTTAAGGTGCATTATATTTCTCAGGACACCAGTGCATCCTGCAATAAATGTGTTTAATGCGATTTTGTCGCAGTGGCGAAATTGAAATAATTTTTCATTGCGCTGTAAGGTAGTGTCATTGCTTATCCGTTGGGTCACGTTACTTCGTAATAATTGAAGGCGTATTCTAAAATCATGCATTGTCTCAGTTTTAAATGGTCGTGTTCTTGTTAATTCTAGTATTAAGCAATCTAAATCGCGCCCATTTGCGAAACATTGTTGTAGGGCTGATTTGATTTCATTCCAAGAAAGTAATTCTGCACGATTTCCTACGAAACTTTCTGCTTTACCGACTAATTTCTTCGGAATACATTCGACAATTAATTTATTCAAATCCTCGTCATTATGTACTCGATACCGTTCTACAAATTTATCACAACTTGCGATAAATTTATTAAGTGTATTTGCATCACCATCATATGGTTTGATGTTTTTGAGTTGAAATTTGAGAAGATCCCAATTAACTCGGGCGGCTTCTTGAACCTGAACTGGGGAAACTACCGGGGGAACCATATTTCTATTTTCACTTAATTTATATTGTCACTTGACAATTTCTTCAATTCAAAGATTACAAAAATTATTTAATAAATCTTCAACCGTGTTCATTCAATTATTCACCAGCAAGGATTTATTATTTACTTTGAATTCTTAATTATTCCTTTTAATTTCTTGATAAAATTCTTTGCTTTCTTAAAATTATCTCCCTAAACTTGAAAAAAAGTAAGGAAGGCGATTAATTAATAAAATCCTTTAGTTTCTTACTATTATCTCCCTAAACTTGAAAAAAGGTAAGGAAGGCGAAAGAAACTATTTGGCACTTACAGTTTAAATCTGAAGCACGTAGTTTCTTCCCTGACATCTGCTACTCTTGCTTCTTGGTTCTCGAAGTGTAGATTCTTGATTCTGGATACGGCTTCGATGTAGAAACACCTAGTTGTGGAAATTCGGTCCTTCAGCAAAATGTGATTTCTTCTTTTACACAATCCTACCGACTGCGCCAGATATGTATCGTGAGACACCAAGAGGGTTTTTAAATCTGTTCATTTCAATTATTACAATAATGGTAAAGTTACTATACTAAATGAATTAACAGAGAGATGTGTTCTCTTCAAGAGTAAGCTTAGAAGTGATTGGAGGCTAATACAATAGGTTATAATGTAAACTTCTTATCTATAGTCTAAAAATAGGTTTCTTAGAATAACGGAGCAACCTTGCAGTTTATTATGTATACGCTGCACTTTATTGGGTATGTAACTAAATGGTACTTTTTGTGTATTTTCAACCGATGATATCAAATCCGCAAAAAAATAATTCGCAATTCGCTGTTGTGAGACAAAGCCTTAACAACGGCCTATTATGATGTCCGTTATATGGTTAATAATATGTCACCTAAGTATGTCATTTCAATTTCTATTTTAAAAAAGTTTTGTTATAAAATTTTCTTACCGAATCTTCCGCGAGCATGAATTAATATTCCGGAAATTTTCCTCAGTTGCGAATTTTTTGAGAAAATTTCACTCGGCTAACGCCTCGGAAAATTTTCAAAAAATTCGCACTTCGAGAAAATTTCCGGAAATAATTCATGCTCTAGGGAGATTATAAGTGATTCATTTCGACAGTTACCAATGATAACCTTCAAATTTTTCGGAAATGTTTCTGCTCCTGCCAAGCAAAATTAATAAGTGGAAATCAGTATTGAGGGTCAAATTTTTGTATTTAATTTTTTTATTCATTCAATAGTACTAAATTAATACAAATATTCATTTACTAAATATTTCTTTCATTAAGGCTAAATATTTTTGGAATTCTGATTGGAACTCTTCTCTTCGTAATGGAAAATAACAAGGATAATGGTTATCTGCCCTTTCCGCTTCTATCAGATGTCTGTGTTTAATATAATAGATGTAGTATTTGGATGCAATTTTTTTCTGCTAAATTCTGGTTTTTCTTAAAAAGGATGGGATATCTTCCTCCAAAATATTCTGCATAGCTGAAAAAAGGTTTTCTTGATGGGGATTCAATTCAGATTTTTCCATTAAACATTGCAAATACTTTTAAATTGTCCTCTATTTCAGAGCAACCATTACAGCCATTACAAACACCATAGGGCTTAATAAATTAGTTTCTTGATTGTTTACTGCCATGATTTAATTATTGTGAACTAAAGAAGCACGTTTAAGAAATAGCTGTCGACGTGACGTATAGCAGAGACGATTTTGACATCAAGCCTAAGCCTACTTGACTGAGGTTATGTTTTATTACGAATCATTAAAAGACTGCCATAGACGCCGGATATCCTTATCGTTTTTTTACAAAAACGTACTTTCCTTATATTTTAGTAGAATTAAGTTAGTTGTAGTCCAAAGATAAATGTTTGAGTTGAAAAATTGGATGCCTTCTATGCTACTAAAGTAAGAGGAACATATTGTTTTTCACAAATAATACTATCCAAAACTGGAATATTATAGTTGGCATCATTTTTCACAACAAAAACTTTTACCTCAGAGTTAAGAAATGTTAAATTAAACATAACAAAAGGATAAATATTATGTTCGAAAAACTGAATGCCCTCTATGTTACTTACGTGAGAGGTACATTTGTTTTTTCTAGTATTATTATTCCTACTTAGGTAAGCAGCTATCTAACGACTTTGTCCTGATTGAAACAAATAAACATTTAAAAATGAGAACAAAAATGGTAGTTTACCTATTAAGTGCGGAAAAGGCACTTTACACATATATTAGGTACCACATTTTTTCTATGAGGGTACGGAAAATAAATAAAAAACAGTTAATAAAAAAACTTTCGTATTAAATTTTCTTACAATATTTTGAAAACTACTTATTTATCCCAATTATAACATATTTTTGCTATTTTAGTATTTAAATTATATGAAAAATAAAAAACCTTAACCACAGTTAATAATATTTCACACGTTTGGTATAACTAAATATTGAGGAAGGTAGAGGATATAAGTAATCTTCAGTTAGGTATCTACTATATACCTAAATTTTAAAAATTGTTTTATTTGGCAAAACTATCCTAAACTAGACTATACTATGCTTTCCCTTTGTTTAAGTAAATGAAATGTAGTAAAAATGAATTAAAAAGGATAATTTTCACTTATATTTTTTGCATTTTGCAAAGAGTTGGGGTTGAAATTTATTTGAGTATTCAAAGTGTTTCCATTCACCATAGAATTTTTCAGAATTTCCAAAATCTCTAGATAATTTAACAATCTATTTTTTCCACAAAAATGTAAAATTTCAAAGTTATTATCTAAATGAAAACTTTGATCAGTATCAAGTATATATTATGCAAATAATGATTCGTCAGAATTATATCTGATGTTTTGAATGTTCTTTCTTGCGTATTTTAAAGTTTCTATATGTTCTACCCATATATGACTGGGAACAACCGCAACTAATCTTATAAATACCCGAACTACTCATTGGATCAATTTTATCCCTATTATTGACCAACAAATCCCGTAGGCTGAATTTAACTTTGTAGGAGATTGTGTAATCATACTGACTCAACATTTTTGCAATTCTATATAAATTTTTAGTTCTTGTTGATTAAATTTTAGTTTTTATATTGCTGTATACAATTGATGTAATGTAAAATTTGTCACTCAGTTTTCTGTAATTGGATGGTGTATATTGAATATTAGGTCTCACTATATACGATAGAGGGCAGTCAATACCAGTAAAATATTTTCACTTATAATCTCCCTATTGCTTGAATTATTTCCGGAAATTTTTGCGAAGGAACGCATTTTCTGAAAATTTTCCCAAGACGAGGGAAAATTTTCTAGAAAAATACGTGACTGAGGAAAAATTTCCGAATATTAATTCAAAGACGCGGGGGATTCGGTAAGAAAATTTCACACCGAAAATTTATTTGGAAAAATATCAAAAATCTGACATGTTTCATTTTGAAACTTACTTTTGGAACAATGAAGTTGGCTGGTTCTTACATTTTGACGTTTATGTGGTGGCGCATGTTTTTGTTAAACGTGACATAATTTCATGAATTTGGCGTGTTTTTCTTTATAATCAAAGATATGGCTCGTTTTGGAAATGAAAATTCTGAAAACGTAAAGATAGAAGTGGCAAATTCAGAATTTTTTTACTGGAAATATTTTACTGGTATTGACTGCCCTCTATCGTATATAGTGAGACCTAATATTCAATATACACAATCCAATTACAGAAAACTGAGTGAAAAATTTCACATTACATCAATTGTATACAGCAATATAAAAACTAAAATTTAATCAACAAGAACTAAAAATTTATATAGAATTGCGAAAATGTTGAGTCAGTATGATTACACAATCTCCTACAAAGTTAAATTCAGCCTACGGGATTTGTTGGTCAATAATAGGGATAAAATTGATCCAATGAGTAGTTCGGGTATTTATAAGATTAGTTGCGGTTGTTCCCAGTCATATATGGGTAAAACATATAGAAACTTTAAAATACGCAAGAAAGAACATTCAAAACATATCAGGTATAATTCTGACGAATTATTATTTGCATAACATATACTTGATACTGGTCACAGTTTTTATTTAGATAATAACTTTGAAATTTTACATTTTTGTGGAAAAAATAGATTGTTAAATTATCTGGAGATTTTGGAAATTCTGAAAGATACTATGGTAAATGGAAACACTTCATTCAATACTCAAATAAATTTCAACTCCAACTCTTTAATTAAAATTTTATTTCAGCAGTAAATTTTTGCACCTGGAGTTGTATATATTTTTTATGTCATGTTGATTAAATTTTAGTTTTTATATTGATGTATAGGTATACAATGGATCTAAGGTGAATTTTGTCACTCAGTTTTCTGTAATTGGATTATGTATATTGAATATTAGGTCTCACTATATACGATAGAGGGCAGTCAATGCCAGTTAAATATTTTCAAATAAATTCATATTTTTCTACTGAACAGCTTGCATTTTGTCGTTATCCTTATGTTCTGTGTGTTGTTCGTATTAAATGATGGGGATTGATTCCATTCAAATAATATTTTGTTTCAAATTTCATTGTCAGCAAGCTAGTTATGATTGCTCAATTATTGACTACATTATTAGGTAATACTTTCCGAGGGACAAATTTCATTGGTTTTTGACAAATCTTGTTTTGATATGTGAGTTATAACAGTGAATATTGTTAATGTGAATTCTCGTTTTAATTTCAATTATTGTCTTACTTTGATGTACTACAAAAATATCTACCTTAAATATTGTTATTCTCAGTTTTTTCAAGTTTTTTTTTATATAGCGTTCTTATAGGTACCTATGGATATTTCACATGTGTAGACAAATTACTATTGGATTTGTCAATCCTTGTTTGTTAAATAAGGGTCAATTGTTCTTTATTGTTATTGTTTTTCACTCTTATTTTCTGTGTTTACCTTGTTTTATTTTTTTGATAGGCCTTGGTCTGATGATGAAGTGCTAGGCACTTCGAAACCGGTAACCTGTAATAAAGGAATTGTGAGCTGATTTAAGACGTTAATTTCACCAGTTTTCATATATATATATATATATATATATATATATATATATATATATATATATATATATATATATATATATATATATATATATATATATATAAAATGTTGATATGAATTTTTCTTAAATATATATATATATATATATATATATATATATATATATATATATATATATATATATATATATATATATATATATATATATATATATATAATTTTGGTTTTCAACACTAAGAATTACTTTTAAAAAAAACAATTTATTCAATATGAAGTTAACAAGACGAAAGTTACTTAATTAATCTTACGGTTCTTATGTTAGTGAGGGCTTATATAGGCTAGCAGCGATGAATCAGCACAAGGTTACGATGGTGGAGCCCATTGGTATATGTCATCCAGTTTGGGGATGTCTTCCTCTTGGATATTCTTCCAATTTGTTGTATAGGTCCAATTCGCTTCCAGTGGCGCAAGATAGACCTGAGCATATGTGTTGAAAACTTCTCGGGGGTATATTCTCTTGAATCCATCAGTAATTATACATTCTGACGTAATCTGAGACAGTTTAGGGATTTTATGAGAGAATGAACCACTTTCGCATTCTCCTTGTATCATTTCATTGTTAATGGAAATGATATTTACATTTTCCATTTCGAATAAATCTTCTTGAGGCTCAACCGAACTGCGATTACAATGTTCTTGCAGGGTTTTTAGAACCATTCGTACAATTCAGGGGGTTTCTTCAGGTATTCTTGTTTACAGATGTAGAAGTTATCGACTTGTTGAATGACCTCGGTATTCCATACAATGTTTTCGTTGCGTGTTAGCCCATAGGAATTAAGGTTAGGAATTCTTGTATTTTGGAAAGGTACGTTATATTATAATCAGGTCATATTTATAATAATTAAAGAATGGGATGGTTATGTTAAATAATATTGAAGCCCTTAATAAAAATCTTTGTTGCTTTGACAGCATAATATAGTCTGTTAGATGAGAGAATGGTAAAATTTTTATTTATTACTTCATTAAATTTCGAAAGAGGCAGAATATTTTCCTGCTTAAGGTGCAAACGTGCATAATTAATGGCATTTTCAATTTCCGATAATATTATTGCTATCTCGTGTGAATGGAGAATTATTAGATTAAGTTTTAAACTTAAATCGTTAGCTACTTTTAACTGTCTCGTTTTTTAATTCAAAAAATGAAGGATACAGGGGTCGTCTGAAAATTAGGTAAAGTAATTAGTGTCTTCTCTGTTTTATTCGATTTCTATGATAGAAATGTTTGCTTTGAGGATTTCTGATCCTGATGTCTGTAATAATGTTCCTAGATATTTTCTTGTAAGGTTTTTTAAATTTGGATTGACATTTTTGTTTTAAATGAACAACTTCATTTTTATGAAAGTCTTTTTGACTTCGTCGCTTCTCAATTAATTTTCCATTATTTGCTGCGTTTTTGTCTGTGGCAGTATTGATTACTTGCAATATATTTTTCAAGGTTTTACGATTTGTCTGTACATGATTTGAAACTGAAACTGTTTCATGCGATGTTTTATCTGAAGGAATAGTTACATCTGAATCTAGGTCATTTTTTTTTATATTTGGAGATAACGAATTAATCTCTTCTTCTAAGATATTAATTTCGCTGGAGACAATCGAGTGGTCTATATTACATACATTGTAACAATCTCGAGATGTTGATTCATCATCGCTTATCTTAAGTGCTTTCTTTCGTTTATTGCTATCCTTCGAAGATGAGGCTTCATCTCTATTTATTTTTAAACGGGACAAATAATCTGCATTATTGCTCGTGCCTGGTTTGAATTTTATCTCGAAATTAAATTCTTCGAGTTTTAATTTCCATCGCATGAGTCGGGAATTAGGCTCTTTCAATGAATTCAACCAAACCAAAGGTTTATGGTCCGTAAAAATAATGAATTTTGTACCATATAAATATGGTCTGAAATGTTTTGTTGCCCATACTATGGCTAGTAATTCTTTCTCAATTGTTGAATATTTTGTTTCAGGATCTGTTAATGTTTTACTTGCGTAAGTTATAGGTAAATCTGAGCTAGTACCTTGTGATAAAATTGCTCCAATAGCGTAATTTGACGCATCCGTAGTTAAATTGAAAGTTTTGGAGAAATCAGGATAAATTAAAATTGGGTGATTCATCAATAAATTTTTCGAAGTTAGAAATGCTTCTTTATACTCTTAATCCGTGGTATCTATTTTGGCATCTTTCTTAAGATATTTTGTCATAGGTTTTGTGACTTTGGCAAAATTTGGAATGAACTTACGATAATAACTCAACATTCCTAAATAAGATTTAATTTCCTTGTAAGTTTGTGGTAATGGGAATTTTCCGATTATTTCGATCTTTTTCGGGTTAGGTTTGACACCTTCTGGAGTAATAACATGTCCTAAAAATTCTATTTCTGATTTGAAAAAACTAGATTTATCTAGCTGTATTTTCAGATTCTCTTTTTGTAGTGTCTCTAAAATATGTATATCCGCTAAATGAGATTCTATAGATTTTGAGTATATTATTATATCGTCCATGTAGACATAACAATTTTTTCCTATAAAATTTTGCAAAATGTTTTTTTTTTTTTTTAACTCGAGGGACCTACAGTTTAACGCCGGTTTCGAACCGCCAATGGGCTTGTAAACTATGTACATTACCCAACAATTTAATCATATATAAACACTAAATTCCGGACATACACAACATCCAAGAGGAAGGTGGGACTCGAACCCACAATCCTCGGTTGACAAACGGTACAAGGCGGTGCACCTTACCGCTGGTCTACCGAAGCCTCATTGCAGAATGTTATTCATTAAGGGTTGAAACGTATTTGGGGCGCATTTTAACCCAAATGGCATACTGAGGAACTCATAGTGCCCATTGTCAACAGTAAAAGCAGATTTTTCTATACTTTGTTCATCTGACTGAATTTGGTGAAAACCTGATGCTAAGTCCAAAGCTGAAAAGTATTTAGCTCCTTTTAGCTTATCTAAAATGGCATCGATCTGAGGGATCGGGTATTTATCATCGATATTTTTTTCAATTAGTTGTCTGTAATCAATGGCCATACGCCATTTTTCTTTACCAGATTGGTCTTGTTTTTTCTTGACCATGACTACTGAAAATGACCAGGGTGAAATGCTAGGTCGAATAATATTTTTATCTAATAAATCCTTTATTTGATTTTGGATTTCTTCGCGATATTTCTCGGGATATCTATAAATTTTGGCATGAATGGGAATTTCATCTTTCGTTCTAATATTATGTTTAATTTTTGATGTAAAATTAAGTGGTTGTCCTGGTAATTGAAAAGCATTTTCTGTATTATTGAAAATTTTAATTAGTTGATTTTGTATTTTTGTTGGTAAGTGTTTCAAATCTACAGGATAAGAATGTCGTCTTGGAATTACTATTTGGAAATGAATAGGAATTCTACATTTTTCTCCAATCAATAAATTATTTTATAAGTCAATTTTAAAATTATTTTGTTGTAGAAATTCAAAACCAACTATTCCTTCGTATTGTGTATGAAATTTATACAGTACAAAGGGGTACTCTTTATTTAATCCAAAAGAATCAAGAGGGAACGAAACTTTTTCGTGGCTCACATCATGTCCATGTGGTGTAATTAAATCTGTATCTTCCGAATAAATCAAATGAGGTATAATATTATATGCAATTTTGGGATCGATCAAACATACTGTACATCCACTGTCTAATAATAATTTACATTTTGGGTACCTACTCAATTTCAATATATGGTAAATGATTTTTTCTAAGTTTATTTTTTAGGGAATTTAAGTCGATGGAATTTCTGAGGCAGTTATCTGAAAATTTTCATGATCTACTTCCTCAATTTCTTCAATAACATCTGAATTGTTTTCAGGACTGAATTCAGTTCTTTCTTCGAACTGATTTTCATCGTTATTCTCTATATCGAAATTAGTAATTTCCTCCGATATATAATTAGGAGTTATCTGTCTTGTATTTTGGAAATGATTATATCCCTGCGCATTTCTATTATATGGCGCTCTGTTGGATATTTGATTATTATTTTGCACTTGCCTTTGTTGTGCTATCGGGTTAGCAGTAGTCGTAGACATAGGGGATGGTCTATATTTTGGTATATAATTACTATTAGGTTTAAACACATTTGTTTTTTATATTTCTGACCGATTATTTCCAAAAACTTGTCTGTTAGTGGGAAATTGTCTTTGTGTCATTATTCTAGGTTGTATGTTAATTCGTCGAGAAGGAAATACCTTTTGTTGGCTATCACTCGTATACTTCCAAGTTCGCATTAAATCTAATTGAGATTTTTGGGAAATATAATTTTCGACCATTGTAATAGCTAAATCGAATGTGATATTCGGTGTCGTCAGTAGGGAGGTTTGCAATTCTATTGCAACATTACTAATTAAAACATTTTTTGCTAAGTCCGAGACCAATTGTTTGTGTAATAATATTAATGCAGCATCTAATGTAGGTTCTGCATCTATTCTGTAATTGATTCTAATTTTATAAGTTTTGATTTCCTCAATGAAATCTAAAATGTCTTGATTTGGTTTTCTGCGTAAGAATTGTAATTTATACTTTAAAACATCTAAATTCGCATGATCTCCAAATTTCTGTAATAAAAAATGTCTAAACGCGTGCCATTTATTTGGTACGTTAGACGAACGATATTCCGCGTTTGCTTTATCTATTAATTTGCTTTTAATCACAGCAACGCAATACGTCTCTACGATTGCTTCCGTCGCTGAGAATTGTGCGATATATTCTCCGCAAGCACTTGAAAATGAATTTAACTCGGCCTGTATACCGGAAAATTTCGGTAGCAATGCTCCAAATTCACGAGCCAACATTAAATTATGGTTCTCTGCCATATTAATTATTTTATTTGATTTAATTCGTTGCTGAGAATCTAAATTCAAATTTTCGATTGATTCTATTAGGGAATCAATATTGAAAAATTTTCAATTTTATGAAAATTTTTGATGGGAAAATATTTATTATATTTTTAAACCCTTGACTTAATATAAAATGACCTGCTATAACAATAAGCTATAGGGAGTCTAGGTTTTGGGGCTGGAAACCGTAGAAAAACCGGAAGATAATTAACACTTGCAACTTACATTGATTGTTTCTTCTAAGGTGGAGTCGTCGGCGCTACCCTTGCTTTGCACCCTGTTTGAATTCTTGTCTGGTCAGTAGAACTCGGGACTGGTACTACCAAATTCGCAATCACTATGAGATGAAACTGAGCTTGTGTTGTAGTTCGGATAGTGCTCAAGAATTAAAATTCACTTAAACTTTTCTTCTTACTTTTTAAGTTAACGCATTGATTAATCTTCTTACAAGATTCGGAAGATTTATCTTGTTTGTTGAACTTATTTTATTCGGAAGGGTTTAATGCAACAATCCCATCCTCGTCGCCAATTTTGGTTTTCATCACTAAGAATTACTTTTTAAAAAAAACAATTTATTCAATATGAACAAGACGAAAGTTACTTAATTAATCTTACGGTTCTATGTTAGTGAGGGCTTATATAGGTTAGCAGCGATGAATCAGCACAAGGTTACGATTGACGTCATTAAAATGGATAAGCTGTACTTTGACTACATAACTATATATATATATATATATATATATATATATATATATATATATATATATATATATATATATATATATATATATATATATATATATATATATATATATATATATGTACAGCTTCTTCATTTTAATGATGTACGACGAAACTCGTCACTTTTAGTTTATATAAGCTCTCACTAGAATAGAACAGTAAGATTAATTAAGTAACTATCCTCTTAATTATTAACTTCGCATTAAATAAATTGTTTTTTTTTAATTCTTAGTGTTGAAAACCAAAATTGGCGACGAGGATGGGATTATTGCATTAAACCCTTCCGAATAAAATAAGTTCAACAAGTTAATCTTCCGAATGTTGTAAGAATTAATCAATGCGTTATCATAAAAAGTAAGAAGAAAAGTTTAAGTGAATTTTTCAACTCTTGAGCACAATCCGAACTACAACACAAGCTCAGTTTTATTTCGCAATGATTGCGGAAAAGTCCTGAGTTCTACTGACCAGAGAAGAATTCAAACAGGGTGCGAAGCAAGGGTAGAGCCGACGACTCCACCTTGAAACTTACAATCAATGTAAGTTGCAAGTGTTAATTATCTTCCTGTTTTTCCTACGGTTTCCAGCCCCAAAACCTAGACTCCCTATAGCTTACCGTTATAGCAGGTCATTATACATTAAGTTAAGGATTAAAAATATAATAAATATTTTCCAAACAAATTTTTTTATAAAATTGAAAAATTTTCAATTCTTGATTCCCTAATAAAATCAATCGCAAATTTGAATTTAGATTCTCAGCAACGAACTAAATTAGATCAAATAACTAATATGGTAGAGAACCATAATTTAATGTTAGCTCGTGAATTTGGAGCACTGCTACCGAAATTTTCCGCTATACAAGCCGAGTTAAATTCATTTTTGAGTGCAATTTACAATTCTTAGCGACGGAAGCTATCGTAAAGACGTATTATTGCGTTGCTGCGATAAAAAGGAAATTAATAGACAAAGCAAACGCGGACTATCGTTCCTCTAATGTACCAAATATATGGCACGCGTTTAGACAATTTTTATTGCAGAAATTTGGAGATAATGCGAATTGAGATGTATTGAAAAATCAATTAGGTACAATTCTTAAGCAGAAAGTCCAATCGAGACATTTTATATTTAATTGAAGAAATCAAGACTTATAAAATTAGAATTAATGATAGAATAGATGCGGAACCTACATTATATACTGCATTAAAATGGTTACATAAGCATATGGTCTCCGACTTAGCCAAAAATGCTTTAATTAGTAATGTTGCAATAGAGTTGCAAACCTCCTTACTGACGACACTGAAAATAACATTCGATTTAGTAATAACAATGATTGAAAAATATATTAACTTATTGATTGGGCCGATACTTGATGAAAATCCATTATAATATTGTAAATAAAACTTCACAGTTTTTGATTTTCACAATATTTTGTTAACATGACAACTGTTTCGCCAATACACAGTGGCTTCCTCTGATGTATAATACATATTAACTTTTACAACGAGAATATTGAAAGATGAAGGATGGGAATATACAATAAGAAAACCTAAACGTAATCATTTAGCAGGTAGAAACTACAAACTGTTAATGACATGGGAAATCACAATATTACATATGTAATATTGCACAAATATGCAATATTACATATAGAAGAGATTTAACAACGGTAAAATATTCATATATAATTGGTCATTTAACAAATTATTGGATTGTTTCATACTATTAATTTCAAGAGCTTCTAATAAATTCAATTTTCTCGTTGTAAAAGTTAGTATATATTATACATCTGAAGAAGCCACTGTGTATTGGCGAAACAATTGTGATATTAACAAAATATAGTAAAAATCAAAAACTGTGAAGGTTTATTTACAATAGAAAATTATATTTCCCAAAAATCCCAATTTGATTCAATGCAAACTTGGAAGCATACAAGTGATAGCCAACAAAAGGTATTTCCTTCTCGACCAGTTGATGTACAACCTAAAATAATTACGCAAAGACATTTTCCAACTAACAGGTAGGTTTTGAGAAATAATCGACCTGAAACATCAAGAACAAATGTTTTCAAGCCAAATAATAATTTTGTGCCAAAATATAAACCTTCGCCTATGTCTACGACTACTGCTAACCCGATAGCACAACAAAGACAAGTGCAAAATAGTAATCAAATACCCAACAGAGCGTCATATAATAGAAATGCGCAAGGCTATAATCATTTTCAAAATACAAGGCAAACAGCTCCTAATTATATATCGGAATAAATTACTTATTTCGATATGGAGAATAAAGATGAAAATCAGTGCGAAGGAAATACTGAATTCAATCACGAAAATAATTCAGATATTATTGAAGAAATGGAGGAAGTAGATCATGAATTTTCAGATAACTGCCTCAGAAATTCCATCGACTTAAATTCCCTAAATAATAAATTTAGAAAAAATCATTTAGCATATATTGAGAACCCAAAATGTAAAGTATTATTAGACAGTGGATGTACAGTATGTTTGATCGATCCCAAAATTGCATATAATATTATACCTCATTTGATTTATTCTGAAGATACAGATTTAATTACACCACATGACATGATATGAATCATGAAAAAGTTTCTTTAACCCTTGATTCTTTTGGTTTAAATAAAGAGTAACCCTTTGCAATGTATAAATTTTATACACAATACGAAGGAATAGTTAGTTTTGAATTTCTACAACAAAATAATTTATTAATTGGAGAAAAATGCAAAATTCCAATTCATTTTCAAAAGGTAATTCCGAAGACGACATTCTTATCCTGTAGATTTGAAACAATTACCAACAAAAATACAAAATCAACTTATTAAAATTTTCCGGTACCGAAAAGAGCTTTTCAGTTGCCAGGACAACCACTTAATTTCACATCAAAAATTAAATATAATATTAGAACAAAAGATGAAATTCCCATTAATGCCAAAATTTATAGATATCCGGAGAAACATCGTGAAGAAATCCAAAAGCAAATAAAGGTTTATTAGATAAAAATATTATTCGACTTAGCATTTCACCCTGGTCATTTCCAGTAGTCATGGAAAAGAAAAAACAAGACCACTCTGATAAAGAAGAATGGCGTATGGCCATTGATTACAGACAACTAAATGAAAAAACTATCGATGATAAATACCCGATCCCTCAGATCGATGCCATTTTAGATAAGCTTATAGGAGCCAAATACTTTTCAGCTTTGGACTTAGCATCAGGTTTTCACCAAATTCAGTTAGATGAACAAAGTATAGAAAAATTTGCTTTTACTGTGGACAATGGGCACTATCAGTTCCTAAAAAGTAAAAATCGAATTTTTAGGACATGTTATTACAGCAGAAGGTATCAAACCTAACCCGAAAAAGATCGAAATAATCGGAAAATTCCCGTTACCACAAACTTACAAGGAAATAAAATCTTATTTAGGAATGTTTAGTTATGATCGTAAGTTCATTCCAAATTTTTTTTTTTGCCAATTTGCCAAAGTCACAAAATCTATGACAAAATATCTTAAGAAAGATATGCCAAAATAGACATAACAGACTATAAAGAAGCATTTCTAACTTCGAAAAATTTATTAAGGAAGCACCCAATTTTACTTTATCCTGATTTTCTAAAACGTTAACAGACCCCGAAACAAAATATTCAACAATTGTGAAAGAATTACTGGCCATAGTATGGGCAAAAAAACATTTCACCCCATATTCATATGGTACAAAATTCATAATTCTTACAGACCATTCAGTTTGGTTAAATTCATTGAAAGAGCCTAATTCCAGACTCATGCGATGGAAATTAAAACTCGAAGAATTAAATTACCAGATAAATTCAAACCAGGCACGTGCAAT
The DNA here is from genome assembly GCA_030704885.1 of Cynegetis impunctata. Taxonomy (NCBI): domain Eukaryota; kingdom Metazoa; phylum Arthropoda; class Insecta; order Coleoptera; family Coccinellidae; genus Cynegetis; species Cynegetis impunctata. The sequence continues at coordinate 246,875 of JARQZK010000048.1, forward strand.
AATGCGGATTACTTGTCCCGAGTAAAAATAAATAAAGATGAATCCTCATCTTCGAAGCACAACAATAAACAAAAGGAAGCATATAAGATAAGCGCATTGAACGAGCAAAAAGAACCCGAATATAGCTTACATACCTTTCCGAAAGCAGGACAATTCAAAGATGTATTCCAAACAAAGTTGGGAAACAAGGAAATGATGGACAGAAGAAAGGTGTGGATTCATAACTAGAAGATCTATCTTCAGATAGTATCTGAACATAAGACAGTTGTTCTTTACAGTTTACTGAGAATAATTATTTTCCCTGCAGTAAGTTTGTAGATTGTTCCATAAAGAATTATACCAACTGATGATGTGCAATTTTCAGCTGACCGAAAACATAGGGTTTTTGAAGTCCAATGCTATTCCAACGGAAAATCTTCCAATTTTGTCGGAATCTGAATCTGGGCCATCATCTAGAGATTCTAGATAATTGTAATTTCTTTGATATAACAACCTGAGATACTATTCAAATAATAATAACAAATAATGTTTATTTGCACAACCAAAATAACAGTTTATCATAACATCAAGAATATGATATAAAACTTGACTCTATAGCTAGGTAAAAACTAAAATATTCAATTATACAATCAGGAAAACAGAGATTCTATCAAAAAAACTAGACTCTCAGAAGTCCACCGTACTTTTATGAGAGCTGTTATACGTCAGGAAAATTCAAAAAATAGTAGAGTATTCATGTTAATTCTTCTTTTATTTCATGTTGTTTCTTTCAATTTTGCTGGTAAGTACTTAGTTTTGTCCATTATAGTCAAAAATTCTTCAGTTGGTAATGAAAGTAGACATGTAGTGATGTTTTCTTGAAACTTTTGAAAGTTTGTTTTATTTTTTTAATAAATAGGTGTTCTATCATACGGCCTTTTCATGAGGTATACATAGTTCCTTTAACCAATTAATTTATTCGTCCTCTACTTTATTTTATTATTAATCTTCATGTTCAATGATAAAAACTCAGTGTAAATTTCAACTTGATGTAGGTAGGCTATCTACTGTTGAACAGAGATAATATTGTCCTCAATCGAAACACAATGAACCACTGGAAAATACGAAGTACAAAAAAACACAAATTACGAAGCTAAACGTTCGAAAACTCAAAATGAAATGAACGTAAATACCATTACCAATCAATGTAAACGAACAGCTAATGGCCCATGCTGTAGTACCGATATTAGCCGTTCCGGAGCTACGATCTTAATTTCAGACGCCAATAGCAGTTACATAAGGATTCTTTAACACTACATCTCTCTTCTGAACGTTTGTAAACGATCCCAAACAAAATTAAACACAATTAAAACTCGACAACTTCTCATATAAAATACACGTAAACAGAGCAATCTATGGCCCATTCGTTGATATTCTACACCGGCAGGGGGCGTATAAAGTAGAAACTGCGGAAAAAATTTTATGCAATAATCGTTCGAAAGTAATTAACACTTCAGCTTCCACCAGTTCCACATGTTCCTTGTCGGCTATTGTAGGTAATGTGAACTATTCAGAATGTCACATGTCTAATATTCCATCTATGAATTTCTCAAATTGTTCCATCGGGAGCATAAATATAAATATATCGAAATGAACATTGAAATTTATATTGTGTCAAATGTACCTGTTATGAAAAATAAAAATTTATTTCAATCAAGAATTTATACTCAATTCATGATGTGGTCGACGGAAAAATCTTGTAATAAACTCTTTTGTTAATGTAGCAATAATGGTCTCGAACTATTAACCTTAAAATATCTCAACCATTTAATCGATGTCATTAATAAACTAGTTTATTAAATAACTATTAATAAATACTTATAATTTAAATACTTTATGGTCACTTGTACAAAAAATATTGTTTGTATTTCGTGAGCGAAATCAGTATTTCATGGCGCATTCGAATGAATTTTAAGCCTCGATCTGACGATCTCGTCTGAAAATTTACATTCTTATGCGCCATTAAAAAAAACACTGATTTCGCACACTTAATACAAAAATACCTATTAGAGGCAAGTTTCTGTTTGGATAATTTTTTTTAAAGGGGATGATGGGACACAGGCGACTGTTCGCCTGTGTTCCATCATCTACCCTCATGGGTTCGTAAACTTAGTACATATACCCAGAAACACGTAGAATCTTCGTCAAATTGTAATGAAATTGTAATGGGACAATCACAAACACTCAAGGACACGGTGGGAATCGAACCCACCAACTCCGCCAACGAAGACGGCATACCGTTACCGTTACCTATACCTCTCCGCCACAGAGCCTCCCTGTTTGGATAATTATGCGAAATAAGCGCGTTATATATAGAAGAAGAAAAAATTTTATTTTAAGCCTTGTCTATGATATAATTACCTATAACCAGTGTAGCCAACTCTACAGTTTTAACTGTAGATTTACAGTTTTTTCAAAATGTTTACAGTTTTCAGTTTTGGTCTCCAAATCTACAGTTTTCAGGGTTCCGTACCAAAGGGTAAAAACGGAACCCTATTACTAAGACGTTGCTGCCTGTCTGTCACCAGGCTGTATCTCAAGAACCGCGATAGCTAGACAGTTTAAATTTTCACAAATTATGTATTACAGTTGCCGCTATAACAGCAAATACTAAAAATGAAATGAAATAAATATTTGAAGGGGGCTCCCATACAACAAACGCGATTTTTTTGCACTTTTTCGCTCGATATCAATAAAGGCACTTGAAATATTCACAAAATACTTGTATTTTTACTTTAATAATAAATAATAAAATTGAAATAAAATAAATATTCAAGAGGGATATTAGTGAATGGTACGGAACCCTTCGTGCGCGAGTTCGACTCGCACTTGGCCGATTTTTCAATTTTAAATGCTAGAGTCATCTACTGCGAACTATTATATCATTCCAAGTGTATGCACGGACAATATAACAAAGTAAACAGGGTTTTGCGAACTTTACGCAATATCGATCTAAATCGTAACGAGACTGAACTGACTGACTGGAACAATTAAGGTTCTACTTTTCGAAAATAAAAAAGGCGATAATATGCAAAATTCCCTCTATTATCAACTGTTACCAAAGAACTTCTGTGTCTGCCGCACTGCTAAGGTAGAGCGCTTGTTTGAAAACAAAAATAAGAAATGAACTTTCTACGAGCTCAATAAAAGGCACTCTACATACGAAATCTGAAATAAGAAATTTTTTCGAACTTGACTACAAAATGTTCAATAAAATTATGTACCTACGATCTCGAAAACAATGAAGAGATCGAAAATCAAGAAAATTTGCAGATTGAGAGCGAGATTACATTATCATAATGAATGCTGTACCTACATGTTTTAATTCCAATAATTTTTCAAATCGTTTCGATAATTTGATGAAAAGTTTGATTTACAATATTTGTTTAATTTATCACCACCTTTGCATGAAGTTTGAAACCATAAACTAAGAAAAAATTGTACATTTACCGTTTTCAAATTAATATCTACAGTTTTCTACAGTTTTTGCTAAGAATATATGTAGTTTTTCACTAAGTTGGGGTTGGCAACACTGCCAATAACTATAACCTACCTATTCCAAGAAGCGAAAACAAAACATCTGGGATAGAAAATATTAAACTTGAAATATCGATGGTTAAGACGTGATACCTTGTATGTACATTTCGGCCAATTTTACAGGAGAGATAAAAAACTGTCCAAAATTTGAAAACGGTAAGATCTACTTGCAGGATTCAAATATTATTACAAGATCTTCATCTCGATCAATCTGAATTCGAATTCCACCCGATAAAAGTATAAAACAAATTTTAACTGTACATACAGGGAATCTCATTCACTTGAATGAGCAAAAATGGTACTTAGGTGTTCTCACATATGAATGGAAGGGCATAAAAACTCGATATTAATTTAAAAATATTTATTCAAAAGCAAAACATTTTCGATAATGACATGAACTTAGTCTCAAAATACGAACAAACATAAAAAAATAATTCTTTAGAATAAAATCTTTGGTGCAAGAATAAACTATTTTTGAAATTCAGTTTTCGACATGCGGCAAGTTGTCGTAAAATCCATGGCAATCCTTTGGTATCACAGCCTTCAGTTGCTGAAGATGTTCCCATTTCTGCTTCTTTATTCTTATTGATTGGTGTCTCAGTTGTGGAAACGTTAACAAGTCAGGTACCGGTTTGTTTTTATTTCTTCTCTGTGGAAGACTTTGAAATTCTTCTTTAAAGCTTAATTTTACTTCTATAGTACCATTTGGAGTGTACTTAATTACTTTGATATCGTTAACTGTTGGGTCGTTCGTTTTCTTGCCAGGTCTTATGGAGTCATATTTCTGATTAAGGGAATAATCTTTGACGAAGTCGTAATTGACGTTTATCACCTTATAGGGTTCTTTTCGTCTAGCTTCTTCTGTTACTTTGATATAGTCGCTAGGAAGATAAATAGATCTATTCTTAAGTTTACGCTCGATGAGCGCATGAACGGAATCAGCTTCCATTTGGGTATGGCCTTTTTCCAGAAATTTTTGATAAATAGTTATATTCTTATGAACACTCAAACTTAGTAAAGCATTTGACAGTACTGAATTCTTATTTTGGTAACAGCATCCATCACTCCAAATTATGACAGGCTTTGAAGAATTTTGTAATTTCGAAATATAGTCCACTAAGCAGGAGGCAAATGTGTTTGCAGTTAAATCTGCTTCAGTCTCGGTAAACCAGTAGCAACAACACTGATGCGTGTTTATATCAAAAATGGTAAAATTATGACAAACCAGCTTTGTTTTATAATATAGTGCGGACGCATTCAAATAGGGACAAACTTTAACAGCTTGCACATCTTGAGTCAATACAATAGCCAAACCCTTTTCCCCCATCAATTTATCTTCAGATTTGGTCTCTCTTGCTAAATTTTTGTTTTCTATGTGCCGCTGATAGGATGATTCGTCAATATCTTTGGTTTCAAAAGCGCAGCAAATATCGCATCTATCTTTTTTAGGTTGTTGGAATGATATATTTTTTTCTTTAATGATGTAGTCAAATGTATACCTACAAACTGGTTTTAGGTCAGGATATTTTTCATTACACATTCTTGCGTATTCTCTATAGACTGATGACATAGACTCTCCATAAATTGGCTCAATATACATTTTACTCGTAGATTGTCTACAATAGTGGGAAGGAAGCTTTGGCAAGGAATCTAAGAACTCTATGAGATATTGCTTTGTGAGGTTCACATCTTTTGGTTTCTTATTCCTTGTTTCACGTCTAGATGTATTAAGAACATCTTGAGATGTGTGCATTCCCGCAGAGGATAAGGCCCAGTTATTGACGGACCATTCTTTCAAACCAAATGTTGATAGAAAAAACTTCTTACAAACAGATAGAATTTGTCCATCAGGAGTTTTTATACTGTACTTCAAACTTCCAGTTCTCCTTGATGTTTCTCCAGATTTTGTAGACCTTGCTATGGGTGATTTCGTTACGAGAGATGAAATATATACCTTTTTTTGGTCCCAGTTCATATCAGACCAAAATTTTTCAAACAGTTCTTGTCGAACTGACTCTGATATAGTGAAGCACTTTCTAGTTTTTGATTTGGAACATAGTTTAGAAACACATCTCGGTCCTAATTTTGTGGATTCTCTTTCGGTTCCACGTTTGGCACCCTCATTTTTTGGTCTACTCCATCCTCTATAGGCTTTACCTTCTTGTCTCAATTTTTTATTTTTGTTATCACTCCATTTTTCTTGCATCGGTAAACGATTTCTTTTCTTTCCTTTATTCTTGTCTGAATCAATTGAATTTTCGCAATCGCTATCAGAAGCCGGGAGATATTCATTATTTTCCTTAGAGATAATGTTATCTTGATTGGAATCTGATTCTTCATTGGACGGTAAATCAGGAAATAGATCTCCACTCTGATTAACTGGAGGCGGATCTGTAGGTAACTCCGCTAGAAATAAGTTATCATTCCGAAAACATGTCAATAAAATTCCATCGGTTGTTTCTTCAAGTTTATTTTCATCAAATCTTTCGACCTCCTCTGGACTAGGTACTTGAAATGAAAAAATATTGTTCTCCAACAGAGTGCCATTACAGATACCTTCTATTTTTTGGCCCGTTTCATCATAAAATTCACATTCCTCAATATCAATAGGTACACTTTGGGGTTCTCCCTGAACACTTTGAGTAAAATTAATCGATTCTTTGTTGATGATTTTTAAATTTTCAAATATCTTCAAAGTTCTTGCTGAGTAGTTTTGTTCTTTCGAATTCATATTTTAATTGTGATTCATCTGTTAACAAAATTGTGATTGAAACATAAATTGCAAGCAAAAGAATTAAGTATCAATAACACCAAGTGATAGCATGTATCTACAGAAAATAAAATGTTATTTCCAAAAGTGAGAACACGTATCTCGCGTTGAAAGAAATTAAGCTCCTATAGGTTTTCTACGATAAAAAGACGATGACGTTGCAAAACAAAATATTGTGATGTTGCCAAGCTGTAGTTTTTTTCTTTACTTTACGAAAACTAGAAAAGTCAATTTGATGTTAGATTGACAATTCTTCTTTTTTTATTGGTCCGTGCCTCGTAGAGCCTAAGTAAAAAATATTTATTTAAAAAAATTAAAGGCTTGTATTTAATATAAATATTTATTTATGAAAAATGTTTATGGTAAAAGGAATCCATACAGCTGTAATCATCTTCATGCAAATTTAAATATTGTTTCTTTATACATCTATTATATTTATTATAATGGAAATAGAATGAAAAAGATAAATATAGATACATAAAATAAAATCGCTTCACTTATGAAGGTAGGTATACATTTGTATCATCACTGCTACATTATTTGGAACAAGAAGTGAATATAGATCATCTGAATAATTTTGTGATATAATGAGTATATTTCCTACACAATCATACATTGGGAAGTTGAATTAAGATGCTCCATGGTTTCATTCGTATCTCTGTTTCATATTATGCAGTTTTAATTTTGTGTGAGTTGTTATTCACAAAAATATATCGACTTAGGTAGCTGGCTACGTATAGGTGTGCTATTAGACTTTTTATATATAGCTGTGATAATCCACCAATGCGAATTGAAATTATGAAATATCGAGTGAACATTTCTTTATCAACAACTGGAATAACCTGCTCAAAGTCTCTGCTCCTTCTGATAATAATTTGAAGACTGTATGACAATTACGTTAAGTCACTACCTTCCTGATTTTATATTGTATTTCAAAGTTTTACTTATGTTAATAATGAAAACAATAACTTGTGAATATACAAAAAGGTGGAAATAAAGCAAATTGGAGAAAAATATAGAAAAATAGAACACAAGATTTCCACTAATCCATCTCAAAATCATCACTATCTTCATCATCACTGTCAAAATTAATAATAAGTGGAGGCACATCCTGTCTATCGAATACTACTTCTCTATCCCACCAATCTTGTATAATTTTTTCAGTATGCTCTACTGTCCTGGACCAAATATCAGGAGTCACTTTTTCTAAAGCCTTTTTCCATACACCAATTGCTTGTTCTGTTGATGCACCATCAGTTCCCACATGATCTCTATAAAAATTTTTAACTATGCCCCAAATATGTTCAATTTGGTTGAACATACAGTGGTAAGGGGGAAGTCGAAGCACTTTGTGACCATATTTTTCAGATAATATGTCAGCTTCATATACTAATGGTGGTTTATTCCTACAAAAATATTAAAGCATGCATATTTTCAAACAAAATAAGTTAGCTCAGTATTACCATAATATATTGAAAAATGTTTATATCAACTTACTGTTGTACTAAATTCAATAATTGGGTTTTGAAGAAAGTATTTTCAAATGGAATATCATTTTGTATCAACCAGTTCTGTATATCAGCCTTTTTGGTAGCTGTTGTTGGTACTTTATTGATCACCGTACTGTGATAACTTGCATTATCCATTACGATTGTGGCAGGCTCTTCCAAGTTCACTAACAGCTGGTATTCAAACCAATGCAAAAAATTTTCTCGGTTCATCTCACCGTGGTAATCACCATCTTTTGTTTTGGAATGAAAAACCAGCTCTGCTCCAGGAATGAATCCAGAAGAGGAACCAGCATGCAATACTATATACCTACAATAAGGAAATAACAAATTACTACTAGGTTTCTTGGATGAACTACATAGCTCAATACAACTAGTAATAATTATGTAGATTAAAATAATATAATGTGACTAGTAAATATTGGAAAAGGTCTTAAAATGGCTGGAATGTTAGTGCATCATAAATTAATTGCTAAATTTCATTATTCAATTACCTCGGACCACCAATTTTATTTTTTTTTACTGTTCTAGGATTAGAATTTTGCCAAGAACGTCCAACAGTACCGTCTTTAAATATCCAGGTCTCATCCAAAAACACAAATTGATATAAACCTTCCCTTTTTATCTTGACATATTCATGTAAAAAATGTACACGTTTTAATGCAATATGTGGCAACTCCATTAAACCACGACGAGGATCATCTTTTTGGTATTTGAATCCAATATTTTTCAATATCTTCCAGAGTGATGTCAAACAACCATTAAAGAGTTCACGCTCTTGGAGTTTGTCTTTCAAAGTTTTCAAGGTTATGTGTTCCTCTGAAAAAATATTGTGTTAGTTAAGTGTGAATAAAATTAAACAATATATTCAATATACTCACTGTTTCCATACATTTCGTATATAACATTTCGAAAAGCATTTTGGTCAAAGTTATCAATTTCAACAGTAGGTTTTATGCGTTGTCTCTTTTTAGGTGGGCTTTTAGGCTGTTCACCTCTATTATGCTTGGCGGCAATACGGTTAACAGTAGTAAGGCTAAGTTGTAATGCTTCTGCAACTCTCTACAACATAATTATTTCAATTTATGAAAGAATAATATATCAAGTTTAATCAACCTTTACATTTAAATATGTAACAATAATATTAATAATAATGAATACAAATAGCGAATACTATTACTTACGTCTCTTACAGCAGTTAGCGGGAGCAGCGGGCCCCCATTTCGGCATTCTCGTTCAAAATAGCTTAACAAAGATGTTACCATCTCTTGACATTTACTGTTCAACTGCTTCGGCATTTTATTAACTACACACTGCAGATTTGCGTAAATAATTAGTTATGAAAATAACTGTTTTCTAATCTTAAAGAAATAATGAATTTAAAAGCACCAAAAAAACTTGTAAATATTAGACGATGATCGAATGTCAATAAACGTCAAAACAGACTGGGGAATTTTACCAGTTGATCTGACAACGCCTTGAAGTTTTGCCAACCCGTTAGCTATAAATTGCCCTGGCTGTTGAGGATAAATTGTATTTACGGTTGGTAAATTAATATTTATTCTGATAAGCAGGAAAGTAACTAAATGTGACGTCATCGTCTTTTTATCGTAAAAAACCTATAAATCAAATTGACATGGATTAGAATGCTCAAATAATGTGTAAAAGAATCAATAAAAAGCTCTTGGTGCAATGTTTAATTATAATAATTCATAATTTCGAATAAAATACCATAAAAATTGTGTACTCACCGACCAACAACATCACCGTGAAACAAACACCGTGCAAATGCTGTAGATGCAAGTTCTCACACACTTAACCTTAAAGTTGCAGTTGCTAGAAGTCACAAGAATTACTTTTAGACCAATAAGATTACGAAATAAAATTCTGAGGTATCACATAGAAGACGGAGAATTTTTTTCTGCAAATTTTGGTACTAATAACTCAATTTACGTGAAAAGTGTAGATACAAGGTATCACGTCTTAAACGTCGATATAATCTAACTATTGTCAATATGAATACCGGCAAATTATTCAAAAGTAAGACAACCTTTTTAGTACTATATCTGGTATAGCCTCTATTTTCACATAACAATATTTTTCAGCTTTGCATATTTGTATAACGCAAAAAACAGGAATGAAGTACTTTCCGCCACCTAAAACTTTTGACCGTACGTATTTGTTATTTGAATACAAGTTTATCATGTAATTCTACGATATAATTATAGATATTGAAATTCCGGAGAAATCAAAGTTGAGGTTTATTGATAAAGTTCCTCAGTATCCACCAAATATTCGACCACCAAAGATGCAAAAGAAACTGCGGTTTATGAGAGGACCTGAATTAGTACATAATACCCTTCAACTGAAACAGTATGGTATTATGGTGAGTTTCAAGAGTAATGTCACTTCAGTTTAGTACTTAATTATAAATAATTAATTTATCAATAGATATATAAATAATTCATCTGTAATCCTTCAAAATGATTTATTCAAATAAGGTATATGTGTTCTTCACTATAAGGCAGTAAGTATAGTTTTTTCTGTGTTGGAATTCATTTTTGCATTACAATAGTTTCCTTGGATTTATATGTGGCTGTACAAAAAAAGGTTTGGAACTACTCAATGTATTTATTGATACAGGCTCTTGGCGGAGGTCGCTTGAAATGGGGACATTTTGAAATGATTCGTTTAAGCATAGGGAGAAAAATAGACACTAATAGGATGTTTGCCATCTGGAGGGTGGAAGCGCCCTGGCAACCTGTCACTAAAATTGGTCAAGGGCAGAGAATGGGTGGTGGAAAGGGAAATATAGACCATTACGTCACTCCAGTAAAATCAGGTGAGTTATGACATGCATATTATTGCCAATAATCACGTCCTTATTTGTTAATTTGGTCCTAGTAATTGATATAGAATGAACCTCACTCATTTTTAAAAATTCGAATACATATTTACTGAATTATAAAAAGAACATTGCTGTCCTAGTTACTAGTCACAAAGTTTGGAAGATTAACAATAATTTAATTAAATAGAGCATGATCGAGATTAACAATATTCCTTTTAATTTGGTCAATATTATTTGACTCTAAGAGATAAATATATTCTACTTAATAGTGATCAAACATATATTGAAAATAATTCATAGTTAATGAGTTTTTCAAATATTTCTGTTTTATTTGTTTAACTTTGAAGTTAGGTATTGTGTAATCTAGGTACTTCTAGGTAGAATAGTAATTGAAGTAGGAGGAAAATGTGAATATGCAGAAGTGAAAGAGTTTCTTCATGACATTGCAATGAAAATGCCTTTCAAAGCAATGGCTGTTTCACAAGAAATACTTGAAAAAAAGGCTGCTGATGAGAAGTATGAAGAAGAACATAACCAAAATCCTTATACTATGAAATATATAATTCAGAATAATATAGGAGGCTGCCACAGATGGTTGTCCCCTCATGATTATAAGTATTTTTTAAAATATGTATAGTTTAATGAATAAATTAAATTTTAGATTCTTCACTTTCTAGAATTTTTTCCTACCTCCTTGCTTTCCTCAATAGTCCTTACAATGTTTTATAATTTTGTAGTGAAGCACTTTTCTAGGTTTACTGGCTATAATTTTTCCCAGATTTTCAATTAAATAAGAAAGAGAAACGACAATTACAAATACTTTTGCCACAGATGGTTGTCCCCTCATGATTATATGTATTTTTTAAAATATCTATATTTTCATGAATAAAGTAAATTTTAGATTCTTCACTTTCAAGAATCTTTTTCCTACCTGCTTGCTTTCATTTGTAGTTCTTACAATGTTTTATTATTATTATAGTTTTGGACTTTTCAAGTAATATGAAAATTTCAATTTCTATCAATTAAAAAAAAAAGTTATTCAATATTCTACTACCTATGTAAATATTTCTTCAAAAACGATCTTTTTATTTTGGATTTATGTAGTGAAGCACTTTTTTAGGTTTACTGACTATCATATTGCCCAGATTTTCAATTAAATAAGAAAGAAAGTGAAACGACAATTACAAATAGTTTATTCTCATGGTAACTTACATATTGTACTTTTACAGCTTAGAACTTTTTAAACGAATTAGAATTCCAGTAATAAACACATTTCCTGCTCGTTTCCAAAGTTCCAAATTGTATTATTGAAACAATAACATATAGGGTTTAGTATAATAGATACAATCGATCGAATATAGGAGGAAAGCTAAACACAATTTGTTTTATATAACTATAAAAATCCATAAATAATTATCAGCTATCACTGATATAACATTGAGAAACAAAAATTTCACATTTCTTCAATGCTCCATGCAAGTTGGAGAGTAATTTTGGAAAAACAGGGTGTTTTTTCAAATCCTTCCTAACAGAACGAGTGGAAACAGAAACTAAATTCAAATTAATTATAGTTCATTTATATTGCTCACTTATTTTTGATTTTTTTTGAATAAATCTCAAAATTTGAATTGACAACAGCTGAACATTTCATCTTTGTTCTGGGTCCCTGTATTTTAGAAGGAGTTGAAAAAAATACCCTGTATATGAACTAGTTGTTAGGTTCTCTTAATTGATATGTCACATATATTACAAATCTGTCGAAGCACATCATCAATAAATATCCGTCTAAATTGTATAATTATATTGAAATTTGCTTTTCTCACCGAGTTCATTCATTTACTTTACCGTTCTATCTAAGATAACTGAAAATTCGGAATGTTGAAGTAAAAGCTGAAAATATATATATATATATATATCTACAATTTTAACACTTAATTTGTAGACAAGCAAGATATTCTCTCAACATATATATATATATATATATATATATATATATATATATATATATATATATATATATATATATATATAATATATATATATATATATATATATATATATATATATATATATATATATATATATATATAATATATATATATATGTATATATATATATATATATATATTTATATATAAATATATATATATATATATATATATATATATTTTTTAATATATTTTTTTATATAAAAAAAATAATTTATTTAATATATATATATATATATATATATATATATATATATATATATATATATATATATATATATATATATATATATGATAACAGTTATTTCATTTATAATTTATGATTCAATAATGATAAATAGTTTCATTTTGTTTTTTTCGCTAGCAGTGTCCTACAAATAACTAAGCACGAATGAAAAAAACAACAGAAAATTATTTTTAAAAACATCACTATGAGTATTACATGAATCAACCATCAAATTTTCAAAGAATATCTAATCTTGAAAGTCTGAATATTTCAAATGTTTGCTAGATCAATTAATCTTGAAATTATTATTTAGTTCTGCAGAAGGAAAGCATCTTCAATCTGTAAGCTACTCTAACATCAATAATTGGTAATACATATAATTTTTTTCTGATTTCCTTGCGAAGACTAGAAAAAAATATTTTCTTACATATAGTCTAAGCAGTCTATTGTTACCATATAGACAAATGTTTGATACATTTGTGTGCTTATAAATTTAATACAGAAAATCAAAGCGCCGATTCAGAAGAATCGGCAGTAATACTTACAATTAGAAATCAACACTTTTCCCTTTTTCAATTATCAGTCAGGGAATACAACTACTTTATGTACAAGTTTACACAAATTTACATAACTAAAATAAATATCTCGTGAAATATGATGGAAAAATTTCGACTTAAAGTCTAAGTTTTAAGGTTAATACAGACAGATAAATACTATTTAAATGAATAATATGTATTTAATGCTCATTATATAAAATTTTCGGAGCTTTTAGATTCAATTATTCAGATTATGAATTATAAAAAGTGTATGCACATTTTCAACTGTATTTTGTAATTTACAATCAATATCTCAAAATTTGTACAAAGTAGAATTGTAACAATAATGCAATTTATTATTATATAACTGTGCGTACGAGCTATTTGCATTCGCCGACCAAGCCACTGCTACCTGTCTCATAGACGCAACCGCCTTGCCACTCATCACCAAAGCGTACTTTATTTTGTTTTTGCAAGAACACGATCGTAGAATCTAAACTAGTTGTCCTGGCAATGTTTTCTCCGAAACTTCTAATAGGTACCATTTCGAAAATAATATTTAGAATAGATTTTCAGTGTGAACCTAGGCTATATATTATTTCGTTAGCCACCAATTTCGCAAGTCGAAGAAAAATTAGTCAATCGAATGCGTTTCCTACGAACGCTACCTTAACGTTAGGTGAAATTTAAATGCTTTCTATTGAAACTCAAAAAGTTCTAGAAATAAGTCTGCGAATACACGTATTCATATGTTAAAGTTGAATTTTTCCACCATATTTCTCACCATAAACAATATGTTTAATTGAAAAATTTTCAATATAGAATCGCTTTTTTAATATCAGGAACCGTATTTGTGCAAATTTAAACATTTTCATATTGGAGGAATTCTTTCAGAATACATTCATTATACTATATATTTAAAATATAAAGCTTAGATAGGTTTAGTTTATTGACTAGATATATAAATTTATACGATCACTGCAAATATCCATGATTAGACACTTCGTTGTTTTACCCATGTTTACAGACACTTCCCAAGGAATGCACGAAAAAAGCAAGTCTTTTTTTAACTATCAAATTTCATTTAGCAATTGGAAAAAAATTTGTTTTAATAAAACTTAGTCATCTGAATTTTAATCATGTTACAAATAACTGGAGTCGTTCTGCGTAAGATTCACGTATTTCGAAATAAATCATATCTCATGAATTTTTCAGATTAACTGAAGATAGGTAATAATTCAGAATATGAAAGTAATACGGGCAATATTCAAACTATTGTATTAGAATTGTTCATTAAGAAGTATCACCGTCATTTTTCATATTATTACAAAAATTTCAATTTTCACAATATGAAATTCTTCAATTCCTACTTATGCATATAGGATAGAAAAAGACTGCCTTTTCCATTTATTCCCTTGTACAGTGAAATCATCTGCAAGTTTGGTCGCTATATCTTCTAAGTAGCATGAAATTTCCGAATTTCGGTTCACTTTATACATATAAGTACAGAGAGCGATACCTAGTATCAAGCGACAATTCAAGTACTAATTATGGCGCCGAACAAATTTGCAAATATTACAAGGTACCATTTGATGAATTCATACGTAAACTTGAATATTCGAATACGGAATACTAAGAAAAAAAGAAAATCTCAAAACGTTGCAGTCAACATTTTCCGGAAAGATAATACAGAACAAAATAAGAAGACTTAAATGTGCAATATGTTATTTTCATGTATTAGGCATCAAATACTACTAATCTTTTTTTAGTTATTGTACAATTTTAAATGAAAAAAATTAAGTTTATTTTCAAAAATAATTATCAAGGATTTAAAAAGGCAATATCGACAAAATTCCCGAACGAATATTCATTCCAGTATCGTCACTGACCCATCAACTTTTCACAGCAAAAGACCTACACGAACAAACCTTTCCCACGAAAAATCAGCATGAAGTCTTGCAACGCATATGTAGAGATGACAGACGTAGGTCTAGAAGCTCCTGTAAATTATGTTATCTTAGGGCAGCTCAGGCGTATGATTCGCTGAGATAATCGAAGAAGTACTCGAAACTCTGGCCGTCTGGCTCAGGAGGACTGTTGAGGTTGCCGTTCAGCGCGCATGCCCTGTACTGCTCGCTGAACGATAGTAATATTTCACGAATTTTTGCAATGATCGCTTCTACTCAGGCATTTGACTCCTGGAATATAAAAAATCAACTATGAGTTCATTGTCAGAAATTATAACCTAGGTTTCATACAGAAGACCGATTCAGATGGTCACAGTTGTGTGACCCCCAACCCTTGTATGACGTTACAAATTTTGTAAATTATCGTTAGAGTTGAAATTTAGAGACACTTAAATATGACATCACGAAGCTCATTACTCCTTCACTCTTGTCACAGAATGTCACACTTTTTTGACGGGTGGGACACTGCCTAAACGTGTGCCGTAATTTAGGGATGGCCCCAATGGAGATGTGGAAATTTTCGTCAATTTCTATTAGCTCTATCACAATATAGTAACGGATATGACAAACTGCTCCAAGATGACCAAACTATTATTTATACTATAAAAAATATGTACAAAATCAAAAAGGAGCAAACTACATGCATCTACAAAATACAAGAAATTGTGGAGCGCTTTTTCTTGTGGTTGTGGCCGGAATTAACACTATTTTAGGGTATTTTTGCATTACTGTAGTAGACATTTCTTCGCGGACATAAGCGTTTGCACCGAGTTTTCTTCATTTTCAATAATTGAGATGAGTAATGTTTCCCACGATTACTCAATTATAGCACTGCGGTTTTCACGAATCACAGTGAAATTAATGTCTAAGAGAGTGACCTCAAAACTGTTTATCGAAATAGAAACGAAATAAGCGAAAAAGTTGATTTTGTGTCAAGGAATGCTATTTTACATGATGACATAAAGCTAAAGATTAAATTACGAAGTTCTCTTAAGTGATGTGTATGATGGAAACTCTGAAAAATTATACTTTGAACTGCAATTTTCTCACATACTCAAAACAAGAAGAATAAAATATAACTGAATATCATATTTTGAAGATTGAAATAACTACTACATTAAAATATTATACAAACTAATGTTTATTATCAGAACTGGGTTAAATAAAACGTGTTTGAATAAATTAAATATAACGTGTTTGACTGAATTAACGAAGTATTAATATAGTTGAATGTAAATACATTTCAGTAAGAAATCTGGAATGAAATATATTTCTTTTCTTTTTATTTTATTTTTGAGCAAGTAAAATTCCTAAGAATTTCATTAAAGCTTCCTTGCATATTTCATATATCTATAAGAGGCCTTATTCTTCGAAAATTTTGTGTTTCTGAATAGGAAATATTAATTATAATGGTTCCAAAGAGCCAGTTTCAGTTTTCTTCATAAATTGATATAGAAGCCGTTACTTGAATTGAATTTATTTAACAGAGGTGATTCAAAAGCACTTCATTCCTTCAGTTCATATTGACATATCAGGTAGGTAACGTACCGTACGTTTAGTTTTCATAGATTGGACTGATAAGCTGAACAAAGATATCTCTTTGAAAGAGCAAAATGGAAAATATTGTTATTATAACTTCTTCACTTGCCTTCAAGTTCTCGAAATAGTGCATAATCTGGTCGTAGTCCATGTCCAACTGCAAATCGTCCAGACCTGGAAGATCTGCTTGAGGAGTAAGGATGGTTGTTGTTTGGCTTTCGTCATTGCTGCTGAACATGGGATTTCCTACGATAGTGGCCCTTTTCACTTCGGTACTGTTTCTGGCTGGAAAAAATTTGAAACATATGAAAAATAAACAAAGCACCGAAGGGCGAATATAATTGCATAATACCGAAAATAAAAACACAGCAGTTCTCATTGGAATGTGGTTATATATATAGAGTAAAATAGATCAAAAACAAAACTGGTATTTCCTGTTTCTTATCAAATCAAGTCTTGTTTTTGTTCATCATGATATATTATCACTTAGTAACGACGGATTTCCTCAACTATTTAAAATAAATCAGTGTAAGGCAAAGTGAACTTGTTATTAAAAAGTTATATAAACTTGTTTTATTGAAGTTTTTTTTATTAAACATACTATAATCTGCACCCTCCTTCATTCCGAACAGTGATGTTTTTGATAATTCGGATTATCTAAGATCTACTATATATATATATATATATATATATATATATATATATATATATATATATATATATATATATATATATATATATATATATATATATATATATAAATATATATATATATATATATATATATATATATATATATATATATATATATATATATATATATATATATATATATATATATATATATATATATATATATATATATATATATATATATATCTGACTAGTTTTTCTTCAAACACCCAGTATATGCCTAAAACTCGAATTTAAATTTTCTCTCTTTGCATAACGTCATTTCTGAAGATTTAAGCTACATTGAAAAAAATCTAAATCGATTCAGCAGTTCGCGAGAAAATTAACTTTGAAATTGACCCAAATTTTAGTGGTGCGTTAATTTCTGCAAAATTAACGCACCACTAAAATATATATATATATATATATATATATATATATATATATATATATATATATATATATATATATATATATATATATATATATATATATATATATATATTTATTACTGCAAAGAGCAAAATATTTTCTGAAATTATTTATTCTGAAAGAACCTACTCATCTCAAAGACAAAAAATTCTCAACAGAGATTAAGCAAACAGAGAATTAATTTATGCAGAATAAGGACAGCGAAAGTTTTATTCTTTCTTTTATATCACATTTTACAATCTCGTTTATACGCCGTAAAAATAATCCACCGTTTTTTGATACTCACCGTTATTTGATGCGCTCAAATCACCAGGATACTGTACGAATCGCTCATCCTCCTCCACGCCCGACTCCTCAGAAACGCGTTTCGGTCTACTCTGGACTTCGTCGGCGAAGTTGGGCAGCGTCATGTGTGGCGGTTCGTCATCGAACTCGAAGGCGCACGTTGAATCGACCCCGTTCACTGCGGAGACAAAGTCCTGCACGTCGTCGTCGCTGGTCCTGATCGTCGGAGTGAAGTCTCTGAGACCGTAGTCCCTATTCACTATGGTAGGATCTGAAGGACGATTGTATTCAGCGATATGTTGAGGGGATACTGAAACGAAGAAGGTTGAGATCAAAATATCAGGTAGCGCGTACAATTTCAGAAATACGTAAACGCCGATAAGGTGTTTAGCAATGTTCACATCTTCGGAATTTGCAAGTAGAATCGAGTATAGAAAACTGCTTTTGAATAACTCATAAGGCCTTTTCCGTTTGTCTGATCTAAAGTTTTCTTAGAAACTAACAATCGTCTTACCGGTTTCATTTGGAGGTCGCGCCTGCATTTTGCCTTCGCTCGAATTCCTACTATGGTGATGTCTATGGTGATGCTTCTTCGACGGATAAGCGCCATCTAGCGCCAGATTTCTGTGTGGCGGTACAGGAGGCCTGTATTCCTCTGGTAGAGAGCGGTCAATACCAGCCATTTCCTCGTAAGTAGGTGGAGGAGATTCTTCGGTAGCGTTCGCATCTCCCTGGGACACGCCGTGAGGTGGTAACGGAGGTGGAGATGTAGGCTTGCTCCTGCAAATCAAGCAAAATTCAACGGTTTTATTACTTTATTCATTTTAATACTTGTATTTTCACCTAAAATGTTCCAGAGACAAACTCCGTATCAAATGAGCTGAAATTCAGAATATGGGGTTGTTTTATAATCAAAACAATTACATTAATAGTTCTGGTGAATTTCAGTCAAAACTTCGGAATGTTCGACTTTTGAGGGGGAGGAGTAACCGCAATGGTGGAAATTTTCATTGGTTTCATATGATGCCTAGTCAATGGAGAACACTATATCCGCAATTCAACTTCCTACAGCCATTTGGACGAGATAGGGAAAGGTGAAACCCGAAATTGAAGCTTTGATAACACCTCCAAATTGAGTAGATGGTTGAAAATAATTATATGAATTGAAATGGTGTTAGAAAGGTTTTTTTGAAAATACCATTTTTGACATACTGCGGCCATTAGTACGAAGATTTTTCCAGGTTTTTAAGAATTTGCTCACCTCTACAGCCTCTTCTAATTATGTCAGAGGGTTGAAGTTTGTATGTGAATAGAGTTAGTATTAGAAAAGTGTCTTTTGGGAGTTTCAGACTTTCGTTCCACCGCTGCTACCTGTATGTAATTTTCGAGATGCGTTCGAAGAAGATTCTTGAATTTTTCGTACGAAACAGGACAGATTTTTCTGAAACCTTGATTTAGAAACGTTAAGATTTTCGTACTTCCCACATAACTTTTCAGGTCCGTACGGCCGGGACTAGAAACGTCAAATTTGACATTCGAATAGAGATAAATCAAATATTCTGAAAAATGTAATAAAAGTTATGTCAAAAGATAAAAATCATTATCATTCAACTATAGCGGGGGAGCCCAAGCGGGAATTTTCGGATTTACTCAAGCGCGGCAGAATAACATATTGGAGGAAACCTTGCACCTTGTTAAGTATCTCCACAATACATGAACCCTTAATATGGGGGCGTTCGTCTAGGACAGCCCATCAGATTTGTTATAGTTATTAACGTAACAAGGCCGATATGTAGCAAATAACGAATGAGGTTGGATATTGTAATCCGAGGCGCAGCCGAGGATTATAACTAACCGAATCCGTTATTTGCGTATCGGCCGTGTGTCGTTAAAAATTTTTCGTAATCCCGTTGGAAGATTATATTTTGATACCGAAGAAAGAAAAAACCCCGTACCTCGTAATTCTAAAGAAAAATCCCAACGTCGTGCACTCTGTTGTCATGGAACAGTTTGACAGTTTTATAAACAACGTCAGTTTTTTGTGTTCTCAAGTTCGCTTTAACGACGACCAATTGAGGAACAAAATCGAATTCCTTTAGAAATATTGGGAGAATCATGTGCAGTGCAGCGAGTGTTGATTAACTGCCGAAAATAACTCAAGAGCGATATCAAAAAGAATATGAAAATTTTGAAATGTGGCGTAAAAGCAAGGTGGTTAATGAAGATGTATTATTAGCCTATGCGAAATGAAAATCAGAGGTTTATTCTCCCAACTCGCTGTGGACCAAGATTTCAATGTTGTTATAGTAAGCAGAATGATGTTTTGAAATAAATATTTGAACAAGTGATTTCTTAACGGCCGCCGGCCGTTATGAAATTATAACGGTATGGGATTACGAAAACAAAATATCGATCGTTCGAAAAACTCGAGCGCGGCACATTAAGGCAAGGTGAGTTGATGCAGAAGAGAATGCATTTCACTAATCTGACGATTCGCACGTGGCATAAGGAAATAGGAGACTGAAAAAGTTGCAAAAAGAAAACGTCATCTTGACATTTTCGGGCACGATTAAATTTTGATTTTTATTTCGAAGAAAATGTCACGATTTTTTTTTGCATTTTTGAATATCGGCGATGAGTTTTGGTCTCGTACGGTCACCCCCACCATGCAAACCGGAAGATTAACTTACCTTTGTTATAATAGACAATGTGGGATGCATAAACTATTAATATCTGACGCGCTCGAGTATGTCTATATAACGATGAGTTACATTTTTGAAGATCTGCACACGTTCACCCGGTCGATCGCGGAAACTTTCAGAGTCGATCGCGAGGGCGTGGTAACACCGCCAAAGACCCCCCTTCCCCCTGAGAACGTGTCAGTACAGTGTTTTGAAGTGCAAAATAAATCATATTGTTGCAAATGTATTTGTTTCTTTTTTAGTAACATTAAGTTGGTCGATCGCTTTTCACCTAAATATTTTGTGGTAGATCGCCAGCAGTCTTAGTCTGAGCACCCCTGGCATACATCATATGACCTTTTTTTCGTTTTAGCATCTAATCTGGATGTCAGCTGCTTAACAATACAATGTCATCTAATATTTGTATGAAAAATGGATTTAAGTAGGTACTCACATTACTAAGTTATGAAGACCAATAGCTAATTGAAGATAGTATGAACTAAACATATCAAATACATTCGGATTTTGTAGTGAAGGCTTAAAATCTTTAACTAGGTTATTATCATTTTAGTATAATATGTTTCAGTATAAGATAATGATAATATGATAAAACAACGATATCACAGTATATCATATACACTTTTAATAACTTGATAACTTCCTTGTTATATTGTTAAATATTATTTCTATATTGAATATTAAAATATTGGCAATTATGTAAACAGAAACGTCACTGTCAAGTAGCCATGTTGAATATTTGTCAAGGTGAAATGTGTGAAATGACAAATGAAAGCTTCGGCAAGGTCATACCATTTGAAATGCGGACTTGGCAAGCGGTCCACGAAAATATACAGACAGATTCAAAAAGATACAAAAGTTAGAGGAGTTTAGTCAATTCATGATGTATTTCCTTCTGAGTCACAAAATAATATCTCAGAATAGGCAGTGCACTGTTCACTATGTTCTTCACATAAGAGATTTTGGCCAAACAATAATAATAAGCTTATTCATCCAACTTATTTTAATGTTCCCTCAGAAGTATAATTATGATAACCATAAGTTTCCAAGCCAACATAAATATTTCATACGACAAATCATAAGTATAATTTCTATTTAAACACTATTATCTTAATTGCCACTTTTCTGTGATAGTTTATCATTAAAATAATTCTTATTGAATATTAGTGAGAATAATATGAAAAGTATTCATGAACTTGTTTGAATGTGGTGATATTAAGTATAAATTCTTAGTTGTCTACCACTTCACTGTACATGACTTTTGAATTACCTATTCAGATTTATTTTCAGGCTCCCCAGTAAACACCATACGTTTCATGTACGTACTTTTTACGTCATTTAGGCTGAGTTACGTACATGGCTCTAAAATGTACGTAATCAAAAGGTTCCCACGACGCTCGAGTAAATCCTCATTCAGCATCTCGGGCTCCCCTACTACTACATTTTTGTTCTATATTACTTCATTTATTAATTTTTGAACTATTAGCGCACTATTCGAAGAAGAGTGAGATATCATATTTTTTCTACGAGCGTGCGCAAAATAGGTACTTTGCGCACGCGTTTGGAAGAGCAAAATTTAATTTTGCGCACTAGTGCAGACAAGGCTTAACTTCGCGCACTAGTTCTGACGAGGTTTAAATTTTGATAAACAAAATACCTACCATTAACAATTTATACAGTTAGCTCGTAGAAAAATACTGTTCCTAACTCTTGCGCAAAGTGTCTTGTTCGCACTCGACTGCTGCCCGAACTCTGCGAACAAGACTTACTTTACGCACTAGTTAGGAAATCTACTATTTCCAAAATTTGCTATGAGAAACTAAAAATTGAAGTTATATTGAATATGCTTACCATACTCGCATCTCCTCCTTGTCATAACCTCCGCTCGCTTTACTTCTGCAGTAAGTGGTGCTGTCGATCGTCCTTCTCGAATTTGAACTCGGTAGCTCTATATGCGTCGGGTTGCTAAAACTCGTAGCGAGGGAGTCATCAGGTTCGCAGTAGTTCGCATTCAGTGGGTTCGTCGTGATGCGTATCTCGGTGGCAGCCATGCTTACGGCTTGAGTATGAGTCGTTGAATTCCTGTTCGACGAGTCAGCAGTCGATCGTCCTAGCCACACCCAATCGTGAGCGTTGGTCACAGTTTCGCGCTTTCCGCGATATTCCTTCTGCGAGTGGGGGCTATTCTGCGGTACTACTGGATGAGCTTGTACTCCCTGGGTCAAGGCCCTGTCTAGATTCTTGTATTTAGAAGCATAAACAACGCAGGATATGACAAATACCTGTGAAAAAGGTAATTTTTGATAAAATTGACAATCATAAGTAGAAAACGTAGATGTTCAAATGCGATCGTAATTTGATGGGCATCATAATACATAATATACGGACATCAATCATTCCTATACTTACAACAATTGCGCAGCAGAAGGCAGCCAGCAGAACATACATACTAATCTCCAGTGGGTTCATGTTTTCACTACGTACTTTATTTCCACTTCTATTTGAAGTGTGTTGCCGTGCTTGCATGTGCGGAATCAAACTCAAGTCTTCTTTCTTTGAATTAACTGGAAACAAAAATTTATTTGCTGAACAAGAAATGAATAATTTTAGGAAGTATTGGGTTAGAAAATTTTCATGGTTAATAATGGATATATTTAGTTTTTAGACCCTTTGACTGAAGGAATTGAGATTTTTTTTGACATCAGCCAATGGAAACCATGTTGAAATTGTCGGATGGAGCAGGATGATATCATTTAGTTTTCATACAACGTTTCGTTTATTCTCGCATACAATGTTCATTAAAATACGGAAATAAGTGAAAAAAGAGCCAAAAAACATTGAACAACCAAAAATAAGCTCGACCACATCATCAGAATGAAACATGAAAATCTTTTGAAAAAATTTCAAATGATATGGGTCTGGAGCTATATAAAAGCAAATAAAAATTCACTTAATCATGAACCACAAACATATTTCCGAATAACATACAGCTCTTTGAATGACTGAACACTAGTTATGGACTATGTCTTTAATTAATTACACAAACGTTATTGCGAGAAATTCAAGACAAGCTTTCAATCAAGGATTCTTTCCGTTGAACTTAAACTCGATTTTATCTGAACTGAAACTAATAAAAAATTATCTTCGATCTACGATGAATCAAGCACGGATAGTCAAAATTTCCATTCTATCAATTTAGAAACGAAATTATTGATAAGTTCAATACAACTGCTATTATAATATTAATGATAACTGCTCATAACCAAGGTTACGAAAAGAACTGATATAATTTATTGTTAAAGCTTTGTTTTCCGACATCGAAGTAAAAGTTACTTATAAATATTCTAATCTATATTATTTCTTTGCACTCTACGTGTTGAGGTGCACGTCGTTGTTGAATTAACCTCGTGCTGCGCGCCAAGTAATATTGTGCATTGATGAAAATGGAACACTAGTGAATTGATGAAAATGGACACAGTGTCGAGGTTTGAAAAAATGGTCGCTCTTCCAAACTATTCAATATATTTACACACTAATTACAAATTCTGGACAAGAATGTATATGTATATACATTAAAATACTTTCGATGGTATCGTTAATAGAAAAAAACTGTTTTGTACTGTCGTATGCTTCTCTTAATAAGCATAGTAGGACTGAAAAATGGGGGATTTGCATTCGAAACTTTCACGTTATTGCTATTGGTTGACGAATACTGGGAGATCAATAATACTGGTTATAGTAGCACTTTCTGAATATTGGAAAATCCAATGCCGTTGTCTTTGTCGGTCTCCCACACTGATGGTCTTCTGAGAAGGGCTCTACGGAACGTGCTAGTAAACGGATTACTGGTATTTTTCTCTAGTTTACAATCGATCCCTTATGACGGAGGTATTGGACTGTAGGTTCTAATACTCCGTAATAAATGTGGTGATACAATGAAATATAAGTACTATAGATAAACATAAAACTTTAAAATATGAAATAGAACGGCATTGCCTGTAGGGACTGATAGTCTGAAAGAACTTTTCTGATAGGAAAATAGAAATTACACAAACATGAAAATATAGAAGATAAATTATTAGATCCCTATTGCGACGCAACACTACCTGCAGGTGGATGTGCTGAATGCTGAAAACTTTCTCATTAATACCTATATGTTTATTAGTGTAGTTTATTACAATTACAATAGATTGAATACATTATAATTACTTAAATTTTTTGTCAGTCATATAATCAATATTATTAATTCTTCACAAAATTTAGCCTCATTTAGTTTAACTGCCCCGGGATACCGACAGGTTTAGTCCATCACTGTGTTAGTCTTAATCCTGTAATGGTGGTCTCACCATCTTTTTTGTATCTGTCTGCTTTGAACTTTTGCATTCAGTAAATTGTTTCCAATGCATTTTCGATTTATTTTAAACTCAACTGTTGTAATATGTTCGAATGCCCTGAAGAAGTTTACGCGAGAAGAAACAGAACTTTGTTTTCATTCGATAATTTTAAAAATACTTTTCAGTATTAAAGCAAAGTTGTTTTATTTCTTGCGTTCACTAACTAGTACTAAAAAATACATTTCTTATTCTTAAAAGAAAAACAACGTACCTTTCACCAGATCGTTCATGTCGGAAAACAGGCCTCCCTTGGCGCCTCCAAACACCCCTCCGTCGTTCTGTAATATATCAGGGCGATGCGGCACATCGTCAGTGCCGAAGTCCACTATAACGTTCGCGAATGCACGCGCCATGGGTCCCGCGCCCTTCGTCCTGCTGCGCGCGGACGCCCTACACTCGTCCGACAGCAGCAGCGTTACTTGGAGCAGATCGCCGCCTCCCTCCCCGACGGCTATGACTCGTGGGTGGTGCGACGCTACCATGGGAGCGAACGCAACGACCTCGGGGTCCAAGCTCTCGACCACAAGGTGATAGTCGGCGTCGGCGACATCACGCAGAGGTGTCTTCGTGCCATCGGAGAACTCTAACTCGATGTCCAGTAGCCCTTCCTGAGAATCAAAATTATTTTTCAGAATTTCTCAACAACAAAAAATGACATTGTGTCTGAAGAAGTGTCTGATATTTCAACATATTTAAATGAATAAAAGTTTGTTGAAACAAGCTTAAGTGATTACTATTCAGCTTGATTTTAGCTCAGATTTTTGTTATCATAATCGAATAATGTCATATTGCTATTTTTTTATGATTAGTCAAAAAGGACTTTATCATAAGTTTTATGTTGAATATCGAGATCCCTTTATATTGTTTAGGTTATCTGGCAATCTTCAAGAGTACATTAGTTTTTGAAAGTAGTTAAACTCAAGTATAAGTTAACATAAAAGTTTAATAAATTTTTTTTACATTTGCTTTACCTCACACTTCATGAAAACAATTAAATCGAAATTACGCTTTGCAATTCTACGAAATATTAAGCAACATAGGTATCTCATTAGAATTTGTATATGTACTACGTATTTCAAAATAGTGTTTTTTCGCAAATCGTATGCGTATGATTACCTGATATTGGGCTGTTAATTTCCTGGTCACACTTGTTTCTGCCACGTAACCATTTTCGATGGAATTTTCCGGGGAGATATTCAGTTGAAGCCCTGATACCACCTCAACAGACAGCTTGGATATTGCAACTTTATCGTTCACTACACGTATCTCTTTGGCTCCAATTACTCGCCCAGTTATCGGAGACAGAACCTTAAATTGAAGGAATGAAATATTTTGTTTCTCTAAAGCTGCATGGTTCAAAGAATTAAGTGATGTGCAATAGGACATATTCAGTTATAGACTACAGGCCCATGTCCAAAAAATGGATGGGTCATATGAACCACCAGGTGACGTACATAGGACGATATAAGAGCATAAAATAATAAGATTCAGCACTATGCCGTCACTTGTAAGCTGTCCAACTGAGTGTTGGTGAGAATTCAAAAGTGCAGGTAGAGTGAGTTCATTTTGGTCATATATTTTTGTACGGCATTTTTACCATCGATAGATCCATGGAAAATAATAAGGAAGCACGCAGTGCCGTAAAAAAATGGCGCGCCACAAAGTCGATAAACTTTTTTGATTGTCTGACAATTTCCAGGGTGAATTTGGTAATTTCATTCTGTACGACATCACTTTCATACTGTTTCAATACAGCTTCTGATCCATTATTTCGCAACGCCGTACAAAAATCATGCGACTAGGGGAAAAAATCGAGGGTTGCAACCCCCTCTCTTTCCGTGGTCCGGGAGGTGATTTGAAAAAGTACGGCTTCGGTTCCAAAACATTATCTAGCACTCAAAAGTACCTACTATTAAAAATAATGCCGTCAAAAATTATTTTTCATTTGAATGTATATTAATAATTATCTTAATTTCATGGTATACTTGATTTATAAAACTGTAAAATCATTTGACTCTGTACGGCAACTTTTTTTAACATGATATTGTAAAATACAATTGTTATATAGTATTGCCGGTCAGAGGAAACTGTTCTAAAAAAAATTATAGAGAAATACAAAAACTGAAATTTTTTAAATTATTGCAAAAGTTTAAATATTCATAGATTAATAAAATATAGCAATTTTGTACATTTTCCCCTTGTTTTAAATAGTATTAAGATAAATCAATTAGGAAAAAATGATGCAGTACATTTTAATGCAGACCATATCTTTTAGGCTGATGAAAATGACGCTACCATTTTAAGGGTGAAGTACTTTATGGCCTTCTGATACTGTACGGTATTAACATATTTTTGATAATATATTGATAATATGATAAAATCATTATGACGTCTAATTGAAGTGAAAGGGTGTGTATATAATATCCAAGAATTGAAACTGTGAATCCCAGTATCAACAGTTTTGTATACTTTTTGGTTTAATATATACTTCAAACATTATTGATACATGTAAATAATTGATTTGTTTCATTGTAATGATGTGAATAAATAAAACGACTATTTTTTAAAAAATTCGATATATTTAAAGATGATAATACAAAATAAGCACAGGACTACTTAGCACACAGTACAGTATAGGCAGGTGTAGATATATGCCTACAAATGCTAAGCGTCGTAACAGAACGTGGCTCCGTAAGCGATATATATATGTAAATTATATTTATTTAATATTTTTATTACTTTTTTATCAATATGAACTTTCAGATTTGTACGGCATTAACTTTTTATAAATTATTGCATTAAGTACAAATAAACTATCTAAATACCTTATAAAAAAATATCGTCATGAATTTCACCTTACATTTCGTTCTATGGATTTTTCCTTGAGCTTTTTTCCCCTACAAACCTTTGGACCAACGAAAATGTACGGCATGTAAAAAAATATTATCTATGCATAAAATACTTTCAGAATAAATTAATTTTATGTTGTTTCAAATCACATCCCGGACCACGGAAAGAGAGGGGGTTGCAACCCTCGATTTTTTTCCCCTTGTCGCATGATTTTTGTACGGCGTTTCGAAATAATGGATTAGAAGCTGTATTGAAACAGTATGAAACTGATGCCGTACAGAATGAAATTACCAAATTTACCCTGGAAATTGTCAGAAAATCAAAAAAATTTCCGACTTTGTGGCGCACCATCTTTTTACGGTACTGCGCGCTTCCTTATTATTTTCCATGGATCTATCGATGGTAAAAATGCCGTACAAAAATATATGACCAAAATGTACTCACTCTACCTGCAGTTTTGAATCCTCACCAGCACTCAGTTGGACAGCTTACAAGTGACGGCATAGTGCTGAATCTTATTATTTTATGCTCTTATATCGTCCTATATACGTTACCTAGTGGTTCATATGACCCATCCATTTTTTGGACATGGGCCTGTAGTCTATTATTTGGCTATTGAATAGGAGACCTGAATGCATATATTTATTAATCTGTATCGGTTCTAGGAAATTTACTTTTATTACCCTATTTTCAGCATTTTAATATGCCGAAACGTGCGTCGTGCGATTTGTGTTTGATAAACGTATAAAATGTAATTATATGTTTATCGATTTATATAAAGTATCAACCATAACACTTATCTACAATATTGATGCAAATATTAATCTCCGGGTAACACATTTCGACTTACCTGCACCTCCGTTCTGCCCATACTCCTACCCTGCAGTATCCTGCCGTGCAGACTGGCGATTCTGGGGTCGCTGACGCGCAACAAGGGTAGAACCAGATCAGTGACCCTGAGCCATGTCCTGCGATTAATGAGGTAGCTTACTCTGCCCGACTCGTGGTCGACAGCCATGAAATGTGCGTAAACCTCGACGGGTGTCTGTTGGTATCGCAGTCTGCAGGTTGGTTTTTCAACGACGTTTCCAAGGTCGTCAGATACAGTGCTGCCCCAGGAACTTCCGTAAGAGCGCTTCTTCCTCCTAGATTTCGCGTTGCTGAAAAAAATAGTTTTGAAAACGTTTTTCGTCATTTTTCTTCAATTTTATGTTTCATTGTTAGAGGGGTTATATATTATAAACACTGGAGGATACATTGAAGAATGTATTCTTTCTGTCGAAAATTATATATATATATATATATATATATATATATATATATATATATATATTTGATTGGGTTATGGTTGGCAGTGCGAGGTAAATTAAATATCATCAATTCAGCTTCATGAGAAATATATTAATAAACGTTTCGGAGGTCTCCTCCTTCTTCAGTGTTAATTTGTATTATACATTCTCCTTTTATCTAATATATGGTACAAAGAAATTATAGAACCAAATGGTCTGAGGAAATCAACCATGACTTCATATTGATGGAATGACACACAATTTTGACGAATTTTTGCACCATATATTAGATAAAAGGAGAATGTATAATACAAATTAATACTGAAGAAGGAGGAGACCTCCGAAACGTTCATTAATATACTTCTAATGAAGCTGAATTGATGATATTTAAATAGTTGATGGAATCCGTCGTTACTACGTGATAATTTAACATGATGAACAAAACTAAATTTGAATTTACTGCGTTTATTATCACAAAATATTTCGAAAAATAAAACACTACGATTGAAATTTTGGTCACTAGACCATCATCGGGCAGATTGAGTTAAGAACCAAAATTGAAATCGCAGTGTTTTATTTTTCGAAATATTTTGTGATTAACGTAGTAAATTCAAATTTTGTATTGTTCATGATGATATTTAATTTACCTCGCACAGCCAACCATAACCCAATCATATATATATATATATATATATATATATATATATATATATATATATATATATATATATATATATATATATATATATATATATATATATATATATATATATATATATATACAGTGCTTTCATGATGAAAGGAACAAATTCATTAAAAAATTAGGTTTCTATTTTATGTTAAAATCCTCGGACAGGTCGATTAGTATTTTTATTTGGGCAATTTTCGCAATAAAAATTTTGTATACAGGGTGTCTCATTTAAGAGCTATGGCTTTGTCATTAGTTTTTTTAAAGGTAATACCCTGTATATTATTTCACTTTACAATTCTACGATAAATTCTTATCACTTTTTGTGAACATACCATATGCCTCAACTTGATGGATTCCCAGATTATAACGGAGATAGTGGAGCACCTGGAGATTTAAAATGTGGATTAAAAGTACAAAAAAAAATTTAGGTAAACATTGTCATTAAATCTGAAGAATGAAATTTCACATGTACCATCTGAATTCATTCACTGGTGCTGTATAGTCCGCAGTTTTCACGTTTTTAACGCTCCAGGCACTACACTAC
Organism: Cynegetis impunctata; assembly: GCA_030704885.1. NCBI lineage: Eukaryota > Metazoa > Arthropoda > Insecta > Coleoptera > Coccinellidae > Cynegetis > Cynegetis impunctata. The sequence goes on from JARQZK010000048.1 coordinate 277,689, forward strand.
TTCATTGTTTAAGAAAATGCAATTACTTGAGAGAGAACGTATTGAAGTACTTATGATGATTGGTTTTGGAGATAGGGTGCGTTCACAAGAAGTCTGCAATCTATTCAATGAAAATCATCCTGATCGTCCGCCAATTACTAGATCGACAGTCAGCAAAATTGAATCAAAATTCAGGAGATACGGCCACGTTAGAGATTTACCTAAAGGAAGACCACCGAGAGTATCTGAAAAAACAGTGCTGAACGTTCTACTAGAAACCCAAGATAACCCTCATACATCCATTACTACAATTTCCAATAATTTCAATTAATCAGTAGGGTCCGTGCATAAAATACTTAAGGTAAATAAGTATCATCCCTATAAAATTAAGCTGGTACATGAATTATTAGAAGACGATTTTGACCGCAGAGTACAGTTTTGTGAGCAGATTCTTGAAATTCATAATCAACATCTAAATTTCATTACAAACATAATTTTTTCTGATGAAGCCACCTTTACTTTAAATGGCCACGTCAACAGACAAAACTGTAGGTATTGGGCGACCGAGAATCCTCATTGGATGCAAGAATGCCACACACAGCGGCCTCAAAAAATAAATACATGGGCAGCGATTGTTCGAAATCGTATAGTTGGTCCCTATTTTTTTGAAGGAACACTAAACGGAGAGGACTACTTGAACTTTCTCCAGTTCGAACTCATTCCGGCTTTAGCTGTTTTGTTTCCTAACCCACAAGATCCTGACATACCTAATAACGAGATATGGTTTCAACAAGATGGGGCACCTCCTCACTATTCAATCGCTGTTCGACAATTTCTTGATGCAACTTTTCCCAACAGATGGATAGGACGGAGAGGTCCGATTGAGTGGCCGCCAAGATCACCGGACATAACCCCATTGGATTTTTTCTTATGGGGTTATTTGAATAGACCAAATAATATTGATGATCTAAAAGAGAGAATCAGGCAGGAAATAAGACTTATCAGTCCAGAAGTAATTGAAAATGTGCAACGGGAAACATTGAATCGACTTCAAAAATGTCTCGAAGTAAACGGACAACAGATTGAACATATGTAAAAATTAAATTAGTAATTACATTTGTGTGTTTTCATATCGTACCTCTCATTACCCACTATCTCCGTTTCTGGCAATCCATCGAGTTGAGGCATATGGTATGTTCACAAAAAGTGATAAGAATTTATCGTAGAATTGTAAAGTGAAATAACATACAGGGTATTACCTTTAAAAAAACTAATGACAAAGCCATAGCTCTTGAATGAGACACCCTGTATACAAAATTTTTATTGCGAAAAATGCCCAAATAAAAATACTAATCGACCTGTCCGAGGATTTTAACATGAAATAGAAACCTAATTTTTTAATGAATTTGTTCCTTTCATCATGAAAGCACTGTATATATATATATATATAGATATATATATATATATATATATATATATATATATATATATATATATATATATATATATATATATATATATATATATATATATATATATATATATATATATATATATATATATATATATATATATATATATATATGGAAAACAGAATTCTTCGTGTTAACGACACACGTTCGTGGCAATAAAATGAAATGAACTAGGACATTTATTTGAAACTAATCAAACAAACCTCCTAGCGGAGCTGGCTATAAGGGTTCACGAAGCATCGAAATATCAACATCTACCCCAGACGGTAATTGTTCGAAATGTTAATTTGTTTATCACAATCGATGGAAATTGATAGACAGACTGTTTCGCCCTTATCGGGGCTCATCAGTATCATCCATCCACCGGGAGTGATAACCAAACCAACATTTCAAACGGTCATACATATTTCTTCTAGTAACTCCATGACATATAAATATGACACAGCGCCACCAGTCGGAAACAATTGAACCACATCTTTCAGAATAGAAGAAAACATTTCGGCAACGAAACTCTTACGTCCTGACACCCGAAGGTGGTTACTATAATCGCTAAGCAAGAGTACAGTTGATACATCCATTTTGATGTAATTCAACATTCACCCGCCGCAAGTAACAAGCGCTCAAATTTTATACCTTTTACAGGTAGCAATGAATGGAAAACAGAATTCTTCGTGTTAACGACACACGTTCGTGGCAATAAAATGAAATGAACTAGGACATTTATTTGAAACTAATCAAACAAACCTTCTAATCTCTTGAAAATTATTAGCAATAACAGGCTTGTTGAATCTTAAAAAACTCGATTTTATTAAAAAGTTGACGTTTCGCCACGACATTCGTGGCTTTATCAAAACTTTTTACAAAAAAAAAATGAAAAAGTTTTGATAAAGCCACGAATGTCGTGGCGAAACGTCAACTCTCTAATAAAATCGAGTTTTTTAAGATTCAACAAGCCTGTTATTGCTAATAATTTTCGAGAGATTATATATATATATATATATATATATATATATATATATATATATATATATATATATATATATATATATATATATATATATATATATATATAAATATATATAATATATATATATATATATATATATATATATATATATATATATATATATATACATATATATATACTTGCTGACCCGGCAAACGTTGTTCTGCCATATAAATTATTTATATCCATCGATCTTTCTATCTATTCATCTATCTTCCGATGTATATCTACCTATCTAACTATCTATCTATCTTTCTATCTATCGATCAATCTATCTGACCCGGCAAACGTTGCTTAAATTATGAGAATGGCTATGAAAAAATATGTGTTGTTGATAGAAAGGTGAAAATTTAGAGTTATATGTATTTTTAATGCAACATCATAAAAAAATGACAAAATGAAAATAAAAATCTTGCCAGAAAAAGTTTATAATTAACAAATAAAAAATAGGAGTTGATCGTAGAGGGTTAAAAATTTAGGGTTGTATGTATCTTTGAATGCTGTATCATAAAATAAATAGAACAGAAAAATAGATGTTGTCCGATTCTCAGACCTAACCGATATGCACACAAAATTTCATGGGAATCGGTCTAGCCATTTTGGAGGAGTTTAACAAATAAAAAATAGGGGTTAACCGTATCAAAACTTTTGAAAAAATTGAAATTTCTTTGACATTTATTGATAAATGTCAAAAAAATTTCAATTTTTTCAAAAGTTTTGATAAAGCCACGAATGTCGTGGCGAAACGTCAACTTTTTGATAAAATCGAGTTTTTTGAGATTCAATAAGCCTGTTATTGCTAATAATTATCAAAAGATTAGAAATAGTTCACAGGCAACAACAATTCGAATGAATATATATATATATATACATATATAAATATATATATATATATATACATATATATATATAATTATATATATATATATACATATACATATATATAACATATACATATACATATACAATATACATATACATATACATATACATATACATATACATATACATATACATATACATATACATATACATATACATATACATATACATATACATATACATATATATATATATATATATATATATATATATATATATATATATATATATATATACATATACATATATATATATATATATATATATATATATATATATATATATATATATATATATATACAGGGTGTCCCACCAGGAACTGCATCGATGGATATATGGAAAACTAAACATAGGAAATATCTGAAAATTTGGCTGTGTACTAATATCGATGGGGGACATCCGGCTAAAATATTTTCAAGGTGATGGCACTTCCGGTTATACCGGAAGTAGGTATCAACTTGCTTATTTCAAATGGGACACCCTGTATATTATTACATTTTTGGATTCTTCACAAAATTCTAGATAGATTTTATATATAATGTTCTATACCTATCTTCAACTGTTCGGAAATATTTGAATTTATTTGTCAAAAATTACGTATGCAGATCGAGTAATAATCATATTTTTCTTCAAAAAAACGGTATTACTGCCCAATATTACTTTTCTGCTAGAGGTGATTCTGTTTTAGCGTAAGATGAATAGTATTTTGACATTTAATATACAGGGTGCTCAGGAAAGTATTACAAAAACGGATGTTGAAAAACTACAAAAAGTCCATTTTTTCAAATGAATACCTACAATTTTTAATATTTTATTCGATTCAGTATCAAAAATAAGGGCTACTTTGTATAAGGTCGCCTATTCCTAAATCTTATAGTTTTCGAAATATTTGCAAATTAATGATTTTTGGTTAAAAAAATGATTTCCTGAAATTTTGTAATAGTAGGCGTGTGATGCCATATTTGTTCTCGGCCAGGTTACCATGGAAACAAATTCCAAAGAGATGTCATTATTCGAAAAATTATTATATATAGTAACACAATCATGCCAAGTCTTTTGAATTATACAAACGAAGATTTCCTGAATTTGTTTATTATTTATGGAGATAAAGTGATAACAGGAACATGTGATATTTTTGCTGTTCGGTATCCTCAAAAAACCAAGCCATCACCAAATACCGTTAAAAATATAATACAAAATTTTATAAATGTTGGATCTGTCAAAAGCAATACGCAGAAAATTAAACCAATTGTAGACAATGAAAACATTGAAATTGCAATTTTGGAATTTTTTGCAGCCAATCCGACGATGTCTTTAAGGCAAGTTGCAGTAGAGTCAGAAATTTCAAAAAATTCTATTCACAGAATTCTACGGAAACATAAATTTCATCCATATGCATACTCCATTGTTCATCATCTTAAAAACACAGATTTTCCAAGAAGAGTAGAGTTTTGTGAATTCATTTTAACTTGGACACAAGGAAATAATCTATTTTTGGACAATATCATTCGGACAGATGAAACAAAATTTTCAAAAAATGGTTTATTCAATCGACACAATTCACATTATTGGAGTGATACAAATACCTATGTATTCAGGGAACTAAACTATCAAGAATCGTGGCAATTTAATGTTTATTGTGCTGTTAGAAAGTGCGTTGTTGCACTTCATTTCTATCAAGAAAATTTGAAGGGTAAGTTTGAGAGACGTGTTTTAGTTGAATTAAAGAGATAAGTCTAATATTACCTTCCAGGTGAGAGGTATCTCAACATTCTGCGAAATTTTCAAAATAATTTACCGCTGGCTGATCTCAGAAACATTTTTTATCAGCATGATGGCGCACCTCCACATAACGGTGGCATGGTGAATGACTTCTAGCAAGAAGTGTTTCGTGACCAGTGGATAGCCAACAATGGACCTTTTCGTTGGGCACCCCGATCTCCAGATCTTGCAGTACTAGATTTCTCTATTTGGGGAATAATAAAGAATCGCGTATATCAAACGCCAGTTACAACGATGGAAGACTGTATGGAACGTGTGAGAACTGCTTTTGAAAATCTAAATGCGGAATCAGTGAGAAAGGCAACACACGAAGAATTATACCGGAAGTGTGAAAAATGTTTGGAAGTTCAGGGACAACAATTCGAGCATCTACTAAAAAAGTAGTTTTGTTTACTAATTGTTTTTGTCATTAATATGATTATATTAACGGTATTTGGCGATGACTTGGTTTTTTGAGGATACCGAGCAGCAAAAATATCACATATTCTTGTTATCACTTTATTACACTCTCCATAAATAATAAACAAATTCAGGTAATCTTCGCTTGTATAATTCAAACGACTTGGCATGATTGTGTTACTATATATAATAATTTTTCGAATAATGACATCTCTTGGGAATTTGTTTCCATGGTAACTTGGCCGAGAACAAATACGGCATCACACGCCCACTATTACAAAATTTCTGGAAATTATTTTTTTCAACCAGAAACCATTAATTTGCAAATATTTCGGAAACTATAAGATTTAGGAATAGTCGACCTTATACAAAGTAGCCCTTATTTTGATACTGAATCGAATAAAATAATAAAAGTTGTAGGTATTCATTTGAAAAAAATGGACTTTTTGTAGTTTTTCAACATCCATTTTTGTAATACTTTCCTAAGCACCCTGTATATTAAATGTCAAAATACTATTCATCTTAGTACACAGCCAAATTTTCAGATATTTCCTATGTTTAGTTTTCCATATATCCATCGATGCAGTTCCTGGTGGGACACCCTGTATATATATATATATATATATATATATATATATATATATATATATATATATATATATATATATATATAACAATACTAAATAACTCCAATCGAATAATTCTTCAATAAGGTTAATGGGTTCTTGGATCAAAACAGGCTGTATTATGTAAAACTACATTTATTCTCGGTCAACGTTTCGGTCCATGTCTGGATCTTCTTCAGGACTCTAAAATATTGCAGACTATGCTATTATACATAATTTTCCACAACTACAATTAAAAAACTTACAGAATAGCTGAGTTTGAAAAATTGTTCTCCTTCCTAGCATCGATTGAGAACGAACAAAAAGGCAACTGCCATCATACAACAAGGATTGAATCAAACATGAACAATTCTTACTTGAGAGGGTACTTAAATAGTCAATTTTCAATTATTTTAAGAACACAGGTAAAATAAATCCACATAATATACGAATAAAACTGAGGTTAGAACATAGATAATTAATCTGAAATCACAGAAATATCACGGACAATTATCTTATTCTTATAAGATATTAAAAAGGAATAAATGTTTCTAATATTTTCTATGTCTTTTCTTGAGTTCATCACATTATCTGAAGAATGATCGCTTATTCAAATTTCTTTCAAACTCCAGAATTTTGGTAGCATTATAATCTAACTCATGTTTGGTTTTCCGACCATGCTCCGCTAAAGCACAAATCTTTCTGGGATTTTTTTATATCACTTTTGTGTTGAAATAATCTCTTTTTTAACTGTTGGGAAGTCTGGCCTATATAGCTTAAATTGCATGAAGTACATGGCACACAATATACTATCCATCTCATTTTCATTTTATCTAATTTATCTTTTATTGATGAATAAAGTCTGCCTATATTAAATTGATTTTTTACCGCGATCTTTAGGTGAGAATCTTTTAATAAACTTACTAATTTGTAGGTGACATCCGGTATAGCTGGCAAGGACACATAAGAAATATCTGCTAAATTTGCAATTCGCGATTGGTTACCTACATCAGCTTCATCTACAATTTGTGATACATGATTAGGTTGTGTTCTTGAAATAAATGTAGTTTTACATAATACAGCCTGTTTTGATCCAAGAACCCATTAACCTTATTGAAGAATATATATATATATATATATATATATATATATATATATATATATATATATATATATATATATACTTGACCATATCTACTCAATTTCATATATTACATAAAGTGAACAAGGAAAATAAATTCTTTAATAATTTAAAAATTAACAAACAACTTTCCAAGGAAGCTGGTTATACCTACGTATCATCATTCATATACGCCACTGTTGTAGAGTAGATATCTTCATGTCAGGAGGTACGTGTTCTCGTGACGAATTTCTGCATTTTCGATTTGAACGGTGAATTGTTGGTTCCAATATATTTTTATCCAGATAGTGCTTCCGACCGCGATTTGTATTGGGGAACAATAAAAAATTTGTAATTCATTCCGAGTCAAATAAGCTGCACTAATGGGATCTAATAAGATCAGTTGTATGCAGATTTGGAGTCGGGGTGACTTGACGTTTTCTATAATTCACTGTCGGATTGGAATTTAAAATTGAAGCATATCTTTCTCAAACTGAAGTACGAAATAATACATGAAATTCCAATATGAAGTTATTTGAATTCTTGAATTGAATAAGAGAAAAACCTTAATTCTGTACGCTATTCTGTTTTATTCTGTAACGATAATTCATGAATAATCCCAATTAAAGGTCAGTTGCTCTCCAAGAAAACCAGAGTTGAATATTCGAAGGTATGTTCTCAGAATTTCTAGCATTTCCAAGTAATGTAACACGTTAGTATCAGAGGCCATATATAATATAAATACATCCAATCCCTATTTCAAATGAACGTGAATGGAATTATGAGTGGAAGCCCAATTCGTTCTATTTAAAAATATTAGATTTATATTCATATTTGGTAATGTTCTGGGTTGTACTGATGCGAAATTAATCCATAACCCCAACCGCTTACCTGGAATGGTAATCTGGAACGCGCCACGACTTAATCTGCGACAGCCTGAAATCTACCACCTGCAGGTCGAGGGCGAACTCCGGCATCCACACGGTGAACCTGGCCAGTCCCGTATATGTTCCATATTTTACTAGCACGGATCCGTTAACTGACCCTCGAGCCTCACTGCCGTCCACGTACACGGAACTGCAAGAGGAGGATACCTGAAATGGATAGTTGCCTTTTAGATACCAGAGAAGAGCATATGTAATAATGTTATTCTCCGAATCGACTCATTTCTGAACTGTTATTGATAAACGTCAAAATTTTAAGGTCCTGTTAGTTTTCGATTGGTAGAGCTACTCTATGTATAATCAGGTATTATCGAAATTATACGAGGTAACTTAACTGAATTGATCGTTCTGATTGGTTGAAAATCATACGAAAAAAATAATCAGTTATAAAATCACAAGAGCATCGAAAATAATCGATTATACTTCTGAGTCACGAGACGTATTTCCCGAAACATCCACGAGAGCGCGGTCAGTATATTGATTATTTTCGATTGCTCGAATGTATTAATTACGATTATATAACGAATAAAAAATATAAAATTTTTTTTGACAAACTTCAAAACATCGTCAATATAAAAACATTCACATTTTGACACCAGGCGAAACACCAAAACGATTATATCACGTCGTCAAGGGTATATTCAATCATCAATACGCAGTATTTATGCAATTTTCACAGATTCTATTGACTTATTCATACATAAGTTATATAATCAATAGTAATACTATAATTTCTTCAAAATAATCAGATTATACATCGATAACTTGTTGCATAATTACAAAGAGTGTCTGTTTGACAGTTCAAATAATCCGACCGCGAAGCGGTAGGATTATTTTGTCAAACTGACACGATTTGTAATTATTATGCAGGAAGTCTGAGATGTATAACCGTATTTATTTTGAAGTACATATTGTATTTAATGCGATTATTTATAGAGTTAATTAAGTAAAAATCTTCGAATCGACTTTTTTTGAACAGTTATTGATAAACGTCAAAATTTGACGGTCTTGTTAGTTTTCGATTAGTAGAGCTACTCTATGTATAATCAGGTATTAGCGAAATTATACAAGGTAACTTAACTAAATTGATCGTTCTGATTGGTTGAAAATTATACGAAAAATATAATCAGTAGTAATACTATAAGTACTTCAAAATAATCAGATACATCGATAACTTGTTGCATAATTACAAAGAGTGTCTGTTTGACAGTTCAAATAATCCGACCGCGAAGTGGTAGGATTATTTTGTCAAACTGACACGATTTGTAATTATTATGCAGGAAGTCTGAGATGTATAACCGTATTTATTTTGAAGTACATATTGTATTTAATGCGATTACTTATAGAGTTAATTAAGTAAAAATCTTCGAATCGACTTTTTTTGAACAGTTATTGATAAACGTCAAAATTTGACGGTCTTGTTAGTTTTCGATTAGTAGAGCTACTCTATGTATAATCAGGTATTAGCGAAATTATACAAGGTAACTTAACTAAATTGATCGTTCTGATTGGTTGAAAATTATACGAAAAATATAATCAGTAGTAATACTATAAGTACTTCAAAATAATCAGATACATCGATAACTTGTTGCAGAATTACAAAGAGTTTTGTAATCAGTTTGACAGTTTAAATGATCCGACCGCGAAGCGGGAGGATTATTCTGTCAAACTGACACGATTTGTAATTATGCAGGAAGTTTGAGATGTATAACCTTATTTATTTTGAAGTACGTATTGTATTTGATACGATTATTTGTTGAGTATATTAAGTAAAAATCTCCGGAACGACTCATTTCTGAACAGTTATTGATGAACGTCAAAATTTGACGGTCCTGTTAGTTCTCGATTGGTAGAGCTACTCTATGTATAACCAGGTATCATCGAAATTATACGAGGTAACTTAACTAAATTGATCGTTCTGATTGGTTGAAAATCATACGAAAAAAATAGTCAAAGTTACATTTTATAATCTACTTTATTTTCGAAGGTCAGGTAATGGTCATTTTTATGACTTTTAACTCAAGCGGCGTATAAGTGTTATACCCCGACGGAGTATAACACTTATACGCCGCTCAACTGCAATTTGATTTATTGGCTTATTTTCGAAATGCAACAATGCAGGTATCTTATATAATGTCACATCTTTCTTTTATCATATTTATATAATATCTAAAATAAAACATAAAGTAACCCATTTTTTACGAGCATTACTTTATTCAAAGTTAAAATTTACTGTACAGTTATATAAAATGGCACTACGTAAAATCTCACTTCTATCGGATTCTGAACTTGTATTGTTGTCTAACAAACTGGTCCTTTGTTAAAACTGCCGAGTTTTTCACATGGTAGTTTTCCCTCTGATACTTTTTCAAAAACGCCTGGAGGTCGAGGAATTTCGAAATATCAATCTTTTCCCAGATATGTAGCAAGGACCTGATCATTGAATAGTGGCTCTATAGTGAAGAACTCTTTCAATTCGATGAAATAACCCAATAAACCATTTTCGGAATACCTCTTTATATTTTCTCGCTGGCAATAATTCAGAAATCTTTGATACGACACTGATTTTGTTGGTAATAGCTGCTGCACTGCTCATTTTGCTGCTGCTGCAACTCTTGGTGGCGTGGATGGTGTACTAGATTTATCAGCCATACTACAGTATCGTAGCACAATTGAATACGGCTCTATATCTCTCGATGAAATTATCGTAAGTAATTGCACAAGTGCATCAAAATAACCGATAATTTTGCATGACAGCGTGTCATGGAGAAAGAGCCCAAAAATGAAAATGACCGAATGCAGTTTTTTAAAGACAACACGCTGGAATGCGAAATTATCCGGTTATTTTGATGCACGAGTGTAATTTGGGGGAATATTTCCCGAATAAACTTTCAACTTGTCAAACTGACGTTAGTAATTCATAAATTCTCATGTTGTCATCAAAAAACGTAATATGAACTATGCTACTATGCAATTATCGGTCTACAATGCAATTATCGCAGGGCTCTTTCACTTTCTATAATGCAATTATCGCTGTAATTGTCGATAATTGCATTCTATTTACAAGGGATTTTTGACAGGAGGGAAATATTCCATGTCATTTAATTTAATTCACTTACATTATTTACAGTTGCCATGGATTCAAGTCAAATTATTTGTCCATCGTTAATTTGTTATACCTACAGGAGGTATAATTAGATTATATTATACATTTTTAATATCCACGAATTTTCCGATTTTCAAATGCAAATCGTTTGATATTAAAACATTGTATTTTATTCGGAGTATAAGGTACATTATGTGACTCGCAGGGATTTAATTTTTAACATCACTACTCAATCACATAATGTATACCTTATACCTACTCCTAATAAAATAAATATCTATTATCTACTCCTATTGAATAATATATTCATTATTCAACTGCGTTTAAGCATTTAATAGTATCTATTGCGAACCAGCGTGAGTAATAATAACTCACTGCTATAACTCATTATATAGTCTACTAAGATCGACCGTCACTCATCTGCTAATGTCACTTGAATAATTCCGACGTTTTCAGATTAAGTTAATACAACCTAATTATTGTGAATTTGTATTTGTATCTTAGTATTTATTGTTATAGTCGTAGATACAGTATAGTATTCAACTTGCGGTATCTAATGGTCATAACTCACTTGATGAATTACAGCACTCGCTTGCAGCTCGTGCTGCAAACTTCATCTGCGTGAGTTATGACCTACATTACCGCTCGTTGAATAATATACTATTAATCACCATCGCAAAGTCACCTTCAGAACTCAACGCTTCAAACAATTTATGACTACTACTGAATATAAAAACCTTTCAAACTAAAGATGGAAAACGATAGTTTTGCCCCAATATACCGTCTTAATTGGCCTAATTCGGGACGGCACTTAATGTTGTTTATTGTGTGGTCTTTGGATTTGAACAAACAGTGAACCATCATGTCAAATTTTTTCGGCCGTGTCTCAAAGTATAGTAACGAAATAATTCCAAATAATTTTCTTCGAAAAAAATTCGCTACACAATTTTTCTTTACGTTCATCTCAACACTAAAAACGATCAAATAGACATGAAACAATTTCCAGAATTAAAGAATGTTCAATGTCTTTTTCATTCTCTTCATTAAAATTTTTCCTTAGATTTGATATTATTTTATGTCATTAACTTGAAGTTACAACACGAAGAAGTATGTGTAGAAGTTGGGTAATTATTTCTCAAGTTCGCAACACCCTGCTGAAACGGTAATTTACTTTTTACATTATTTTATTTCTGGTATATTAGCCATTGACAAATGTTCTTGCCCTGAGAACAAACGCACTTTTAGAAATTGAGTCGTCTTCGTTGATTAATGGGCAATTTGTCCGTTTTCTTATGACCGATCTAACAGCATCACCGTAAATAAATCTTGTGGATAAGGCGCTAAACAAATATCGATATTCAATATTTCAAATATTGATTAATTGTTTATGTACGACGAGCATTTTTTAAAAGAATCAAAATGTTCTTTCCGAGTTTTTTTGTTGTTGATTCGGTAACTTCACATTTTACAATAATCTTCAATAAGAACTATACTACCTATTTTTTATTTTTTCAAATTTAAACTGACTAACTTTGAAGGTAGAATTCGACAGATTTGATATATAGATTATTATAGAAATAGGGTACTTGACCAATTTTTTTTTATTTTCACAATAGTTTAGGAATTCCTCAAAATGAAAAGTAGTTCAGGTAAAAATTTTTTTTATGATTAGTTATTTTTCTGTAACACTTTGAAATTCAAATAATTCGGCTTCGCGCCGAAACGCTCGATTCATCATGGCTCCTCGCGTGACGTCGGAGATCTTGTTTACATACACTGCATGCGCTTGACAGACAGCAACAGACAGTGTATTAGCGTTTATTGTTGGTACATAAAATGTTTTAAAACATCGTACAGCGACTCATTTAATTAATGAAAAACACTTGAAATGACGTCAACCGTGTACCATTGGTGTGTTGTTCCTAAATGCACCAATACAACCACAACAACGCCGGATAAAGTATTTATTCAAGTGCCCAAAAATCCAAATAGGAGAAAAAAATGGTTCTCTGCAATTCGTCGTGAACCTGCACAAGTGTCTTCATCCTCTGTAATATTCGTATGTGAAGATCATTTTGATGTGAGTAATTATTAATTTCATCCTTGTGAAATTTACATTTTCTTAATTTTGCATTTCGTTTCACTTTTTTCGTCGAAAAATTGATATTATCAATTGAAACTACTTAGAATATATTACTTAAATGATATAATTAATTACCAGCCTTCTTATGTATTCTAGATAAGCGGTATAATGTATAACATGATGTACCTTTTATTATCATCATCTTTAAAAATGATGGAGTACAATAATATGATAATAATTATGAAGTTGATACTATATCATAATATATATTATTAATTATCATATTTATATACATCACTGAATATTAATTGGGTAATTCAGTTTGCTCATTCATAGTTTAAAATAAATAAATAAAATAGATAATCAATAAAATAAAATAGATAACTAATAAAATAAAATAAATTGATATTATAAATGAAAAAAAATAAAATAGATTAAAATAAATTAAAGTAAATTAAAACAAATAAAATAAATGAATAAATAAATGAATCAAAATAAATAAATAATAAAAATAGAAATAAATGAAATAAATTGAAGTAAATTAAAATAAATAAATAAAATAAATAATATACATAAAAATAAATCAAATTAATAAATAAAATAGAATAAATAAATAAATTCATAATTCGATATCATTAAATACATATTAAAGCGGGTGATTATAAGTATGAAATACGATTTCAGCTACCAAATGACATGGAAAACTACATGCGATGGAAATTAACTGGATGCTACAAAATAATGAGAAAGGATTGTGTCCCACATAAATTCTCATGCCAGCTTGACCGAGCGAAAAGAACTTGTCCTCAAGCCCCAAGAAGTGTTTCAGTCAAACGCCAAAAATTAGCTGTATTACATGATATTCTAAATAAATCCGAAAAAGAAACCGCTGAGGACGGAGATGTCGAAACCAACGAAATCGAATCAACCATGAAAAACTGCGAGGACAACCATTTTGAGCTTAGCGTTACAGACACGGTGCCTGCAAAAACTCGTGATTGTGGGGTGAACGTGAAAATCAAACCGTATTTTCGCAGTAGAGGAACTCAGTGTGAATTGTCACATGTCCCTCATGCCTCAACATCTCCGATAAAAACAAAAACTGCGAATGTAAAAGTGCAAATTTCTTCTGAAATGTTCCCGAAAAATACTGTTCCCAGTGATAGCGAAATTTCATCGCACGATTCGATTGCTGATCCCAAATTTTCAAGTCCCACGAAAAAATCAAAGTCTAGTGATTCAGAAACAACAAATTACTCTAATGAATGGTCAAAATCAGCATTAGAAAATACTGTGCGAATAATTTTGTTGCGACCACGCAGATATATCGGCTTATCAAAAGAATGCCTTTTTTTGATTGAAAAAATTGAAAAATTCACTCTATTAGATAAAAAAAGTATTTACCTAACTCTTCGGAAAATACGATGTGGGTCAACTTTTGGTGAGTTGGGTGATGCCTTTGGAATGTCTGAAAGCACTGCTTCCAAGCATTTTTCAAAGCCTTGCCATTAATTAGTTTGTTATTGAGTGAGTTTATTCAACAACCACCAAAAGAAAAAATCAAACAAATGCTACCTTTACCATTTAGAGCACGATACAGTAAAGTTCAATACATTATAGATTGTTTTGAAATTTTAATACAGAAACCTACAGATTCCGTGAGGCAAGCATTGACCTGGTCAGAATATAAGCATGGAAATACATTGAAATATTTAATTTCTATAACGCCTGACGGAATAATAAATTATGTTTCAAAAGGTTTTGGTGGCCGAAGTTCAGATTTGACGCTGGTTGAAGAAAGTGGTTTTTTGGATCATATTTGCCCGGGGTCAGTAGTTATGGCAGACAGAGGTTTTAAACACGTGGAAACAGCACTGACAAAAAAAAATTGCACACTTTTACGTCCACCGAGCGTTTCTACAGGTGAAAAAATGACTAAAATCGATGTTTTAGAAACAAAAAGAATTGCTAGTCTCCGAATTCACGTTGAAAGACTTATAAGGCGTGTGCGCGAATTCAAGTTGTTAAAACCTCACTCTTGTGTAAGTGCGAAATTAATTCCTTTCATGGATTATGCAATAGTTGTTGCATGCGAATTAGTTAATACTCAGGGACCTTTAGTCAAATAAATTTGGATGTAATAATGGATGTAAGGAAAAATTAGTGAAATACATTGTCGTAAGTCTATAAACTATTTTGTCCATTATCATAACAACAACTAATAGTATCTTATAATGATAATAAAAAAAATTAGGAAAATGGTTATTGATTGTTAGGGAGTCATTAAACACGTATGCAATGTTTGTGATAAACACGATTTATTTACAAATTTTACAATCAGTATTTATAATTACCTATGCCAGATTTTTTTTATTTTTAATTCAATCTTGGACGCTTTTTAACAAAACAGGAAATATGTTTTCTTTCCAGAATTTTTCAGCTTTTAAAATTACAGCTTTGATGAAATTTTCATCAAGATCAACTTTGAATATTTGTACTTTACTGGTGCGTTCGAAACTGGGATCTGCTACGCAAAAAAGTCCTTGCTTTTTCTCGAAAAGAAACATTTGCAAATTTATCTGGGCGAGAAATTTTTTGGACACGCATCCATTTTTTACATAAGCCAGCAAGGTTTTCTCGTTTTTTCGGCACTTAATTTCTACAACATATTCATTGCTAATTCCATCCGGTGAAGCACCAAGAAACGGCTTCTCAGTCGATATCAAAAAACCGGTAGATTAAAAATTTATGTTTTCTTGTTTCCCGACAACTTGCAAAACCCTTTTCTCCAACATATTTCCCTTCTGCATTGCAATTGTTTCTGGTACTTTACCAGAACCAACAATATTCTCCACTAAAGTGCCAGAATTCGTTTTGCAATTCGCGATTTCATATATTCGAGAAGCCGTTACTCTACCATATCGCAGTTGATACCACAGCTTGTTATCACTCTGCTCAATGGTTGCTTCACAAGCTTTTTTACAATCATTCAATGTTACTGCTTGTTTTGCAAATAATAAAAACTGATCAACATTATTATTTTTAGATTGCACGAAATCTATCAAAATTTGATGTAATCCAAGTTTGTTGAGAGTGTTGTCTGGGACAAAGTATTTCATTATTTGACTTGAAATTTTTCTTTTTTTCCCTTCTGTAATGAACTCTTCGAAAAATTTACCATTGGATGGATTCGGCAACTGCTGTGGCTCCAGTACTTTGAAGTCTTTCAAAGTAATAAACTTCAAGCTGGTTCCAACGCAAGACAACTTAGGTTTTTTCCAGTAACATTTTACTTCTGTTACCGCTGGCTCTTCGCTGCGTCTATGCACCCACCCACATAAGGAATGCAACAGCATGTTTGCAACCTCCTAAAAAACAATATATCCGAGTAAATTAGAAAAATTTTTATTGAAATAAATGTAACCAGTTACTAATTTTTCGTGCATTTTTTATATCTTGTATAAATGCATGCTTGATATGCTTTACATTATTGTTATATATGTATTCTTGCGGTTGACTAACCGATTAAAATTAATTATAGAAATTCAAAATTTCCAGATGTTAATTTCATTATAAATTACTATACATATATGTGTGTATTCCATCATAGTCAACAACTTACAGAAATTCATAAGAAAGAAAATGTATTTAATGTAAAAAACCGGTAGTTGTAAAATAAAATTAATACCTGCCGATGCTGCGCAATCATGGCATGTGGCACTCAAGATTTTTTCATCATCTTCGTTAATAATGATTGTCACATTATAATCTTTACTCCTCACCCTGTGTTCTGGACATACTCTGGCCTTCAGGAAACACTTAGATTTGTCTCTTTTTACTTGAACGTACCCGACAGCTGAATCCCCATAGCTGCTTCGGCCAGCACTGTACAAAATATTATTCCCATGCTACTTATTTTACGTGTCTATTAATTTAATTATAAAAGAAACATTACATCA
Organism: Cynegetis impunctata; assembly: GCA_030704885.1. Classification (NCBI taxonomy): domain Eukaryota; kingdom Metazoa; phylum Arthropoda; class Insecta; order Coleoptera; family Coccinellidae; genus Cynegetis; species Cynegetis impunctata. The sequence continues at coordinate 295,026 of JARQZK010000048.1, forward strand.
TATTATAAATAATTACTGAATTTATAAATATAGATTGTGCAAATATATTTTATATGCAATTAACTAATCAAAAAAAGGAAAATTTAAATAACATACATAATATTATGAATATAATGGTGGTAAGTAAACAAAAATATTGTATATGAATATAATTTTTATAATCATATTACATATTTTAAGGTATTTGAAAATTCTAAAAGTGAAATTAACTTATTATGTTTGATTTTTTTTAATTCTGGAAAAATTCGTTTTGGCTTTAGTTTTATAAGTCCATTTGTTTATTTGAATTCCATTTTCTTCGGAGAATGTTTTTTTTGTGAAATTCATATTCTTTTAATTTACAAAATCATATTGTTTCCAACGAATATTTTACTCAAATGCCAATCGAAATAGCAACTGCTGAATTGAGGTTATGGTCGTTTGTGCAAATAATAATTTTACTTACGCTCCAGCTTTCACGCCTCGAATTTCCGCAAAATTAAACAAGGAATTGTTGCTAAAAAAAGCAGCAATCATGAATCCATCCATGAAAGGCAAGTTGTCAGATTGGGCTTTTACATAGCCCGTTTCCGTCATTTTCGCCAATTTTCGCGCACAGATTAAATAAAACGATGTTTTTGTCACTACTTTTGTTTTGGCAAGTAATCAAACACTTCCAAATCACTGCACAGCGCGTTTTTTTCCACACTTAGCGTTTATTTACACTGATCTGCACTGATCCCGTGCTGTGTTTATTGATCTTTGACGTCACACGCCCCATTGGCCAATCACAGAGCGTTTCGAAAAATTTAAATCCTGGCGTATTTTTAAACGCTTTTTTTATTAACAAATAATTACTTATTTATTAAAAGATGTTGATTTTCGATCATTTGGCGAATAATACTGTAGTAACAAAGGTATTGAATCGATTTTTGGTATACATGTCAAGTACCCTATTGAAAATGAATGATAGACTTTTAATCGCTTCACTTTGCAGCCATGCTCAATCGTTTTATTTCGTCCGTTGTATGCTTTTTTAATCGAAATAGCAAACTTTTTTATGTTGTGGATTTATTTTTTAAAGTTTTACTATCGAAAAAGGAGACTCTATCGCATTCATCTGGAGTTACAAGATAAATAAAGATGGCAATTGATGAAGTTTTTGAAATGTTGCACACAAGTGTAACACACACACAGGTCTCTCACCCTGTAGAAGAAAAAAATTTAATCTAGAAAAGTTCGATAGCTTTCTAGAAGTATAGTTGAATTTTGACATACTGCTAATAACGATTTGGGCTATTTTTCAGACACTATTCCGCTACTTGCTTTCCATGACTTTCTCAAACTTTTTCGAGTCGCGGTTCACCTTTGCAACTAGAATTATGGCGCCCTTCCCTAATATGCATATACGTAAAAGATGACTAATTGTTAGAGAGATATATAAGAAAATAATTTAATTATTTGATATTTTTTTTACTTTTTTAATATGAAAATAATAATTAATTTTATGATTTAGCCAGCTAATCAATGCATATTTTTTCAAAATGTAACATTAAACTGGACACGACCACCCTAATTTCAAGAGGGTATTCAGCTTTCACTGAAATACAAAATTCAGAATAACTCGACGATATTCTCATCTTCAGCAGAAATAAATTTGGATGGATAACTAGTGCTGAATGGATCTTGAATCCATGCAAATCTATCGAAATTTTGGTAATATGGTTTCATATATTAAAGAAGATTATGTGAACGTGACGTGAACAACTATTGGAATATTGAGAAACAATCTTTTATATCATCCTCATTTAATTTTCTTCCCGATAGTTTGGGTATATTAATGAAAACTGATAGTTTGTCCGTTGACTTCAAAAAGTGTATGTTTCTCCCTCAGAGAGGCGGATTCAGGGAAATCACCTTTTTAAAAATGTTACATAAATATGCCAGTTTTTTTTTGAACAAATTGGAACGTCACCAAAGATGCAAGAGCAAAATATACTAACACTATATATCAACAACATACAATATCACTTTTTATTGATACGGGAGTTGATTTTATTTTGGCTTGACTTGGATTATGAATCGACCAACTGTGAGAATCAGCAACGCTAGCTTATACGCTTTCCGAAAGATCTCCCAGAACATTTCATTCTATCGCGTGCCCCATCATTTCGTAGAATCCAGAAGCTCGCGAGTTAATTTTATACAAGGTCAAATAAAAGCCATTCCAAAAATTCAGATATTTTCAGTTTCTCTGTTGAGTTAGGCCAAATGATTTTGTTTTGAGGCTTTTTCGATGTGTCGTGACGCCCATGTAAAGTGAACACGGCGCCCCGGAACGAAGCGGAGTACAATTTAGGACCCTCTTTTCACGAATGTCTATTCCCGCATTACCTGCAGTAGATGGAGTTTCGGTTTACGTCAGACATGTGCATTTTTGGAAAATTCCTTGTTCTTCATACGTTTTGGTTTATTTAAACCGATCTCCATTAAAACGAATACGATCTGGTCTTCAAATTAAAATCTATAGTTCATATTTTAACTCATTTTGCTGTAAGTTTCAATTTACCAGGCGAAACATATTCACAAGACTGTAACGATAAATCAAAAGTTCTATCTCGGAAAATTAATTTATAGGTACACATATTCCGAAAGGATACACGAAATAGCTTCTTAAACTCCGAACTATCAGAAGATGATTTTTGATCTCAGTCGCTTCGGAGCGTTAATTTAACCCAATATCAGATTTTCTTCGCAGCTAATGAGATCAGAAACGGAAATAAGAAATATCAGTGATGTACACGAAATGAAATTGCAAGTATTAAGACCGGAAACATTTAAATCAGAAAAATTTAGATGAGGATAGGCTGGTTTGACAACCTATGCAGAAATTTTCAAGTAATAACATATCCTAGACTAAATTGCTGCACACATTATTTTACTAACCATGATATTTTAATGGAAACATATTGAAATTAGGTATAACATCTACATTGTTTGATTCACTTCTTCTAAATACTGAATTGTGTACTATATCATAGTTGACCACATTATTTTATTAAACGTAATATTTCACTTGTCAACATATTGAAAATATATTGTTGCGACCACGCAATATTATTTAATTATTTTCTCAATAATAATATTTTCTAAATTTCCATTTTTCTTTTCAAACAATTTATTTCTATTCCTTTTCAAATTGATTTCACCTAACATTAAGTATCATTTTATTCAGTCTTCCCTCGTATATGCCTTCAAATTTCTCGCTTCCCCCACCCCCCCCCCCCCCCACCCCCCCCCCCCCCCACCCCCCCCCCCCCCCACCCCCCCCCCCCCCCACCCCCCCCCCCCCCCACCCCCCCCCCCCCATTTTTGGGAATCGTTGGTCAAAAGAATATTTGCACCATTTACATCAAAGAAGTGAATGGCATCTATTCAGTACGCCTGTTAAAGACAATGTTTTAGTCCTTATAAAATCGGACAACCTTCCACCGTGTAAGTGGCAAATGGGACGTATAGTTGAGTTGCATCCTGGTGCAGACTGTTGTACTAGGGTTGTTTCAATTAAAACTGCTGATAACAGTAGACTTAAAAGGCCTGTGATTAAACTTTGTCCTCTTCCACTTGATGACAGTTAAACACTGCGTATTTAAGGTGGGCGGTATGTTGCGACAACGCAATATTATTTAATTATTTTCTCAATAATAATATTTTCTAAATTTCCATTTTTCTTTTCAAACAATTTATTTCTATTCCTTTTCAAATTAATTTCACCTAACATTAAGTATCATTTTATTCAGTCTTGCCCCGTATATGCCTTCAAATTTCTCCTTCATCGCTGTGCGAGGAAGACATATGTTCTGAAGACACATGTGAAAACAAATTCAATACAAATTTTCAATTGCGACTAACTTGTGCTCCAGTGCGTTATATATACTCTACATATTCTCCTCATTTTCAACATTTTCACCTTTTCGCCGTTTTGAGCTTAACGATTTTCCGGAAATAAGATTGGGGACAGTGGAACTCTGGCCAGAGTGTGAGTGGAACGAGTTTCACCGATTTAAGAACTTTTATCCAACACCCAAGGTTGAGTCCGGCAATAAGGTAGGATTTGAAGGTATTTTTTAACAACTTCAAAAATTTATACAGTCCACTAAAGTCTCAATCCTCCATATATATAACTTCTACATTATTTGAATCATTTTTTATAATACTGAATTGTTTACCTACTATATCAAAGTTGAACATTATTTTATAAACATTATTTATTTCACTTGTGAACATATTGAACTTCTACATTATTCGATTCCTTTTTTGTATATACTGAATTGTCTACTATATCATAGTTGACCACATTATTTCAGTAGCCGTGATATTTTACTGGTCAACAGATTGAAAATAGATATAACTTCTACATTATTTGATTCCTTTTTTTAATACTTAACTATTTACTTATGGGTGCATTCACATTGGGCGCTTACACGCTTTAAGCGCTCACAAGCTTCGTTTTCTGTGGTCGACTCGCGCTCAGAAACGCTTAACAGTAAGAGAAGTGTACCTACAGCGGTTCTAGCTCACTTCAACTGTCATTTCTGCGCAAGCGCGACTAACTGCAAATATAGGTATGAGAATACGTATGGGGGCCCAGAGAACTGAAATTTTTTATGAGGGATTCTTCATGGGGGCACCGAGCCCCGCGGAGTCTTCATGTAGGCCCCCAGGAGTCTTCATGTAGGCCCCAGGAGTCTTCATGTGGGTTCGGGAGATATTATATGATATATATAGGAATGGGGGCCCTCGGGAGTCTTCCTGGGGGCACCGGAGGCCCCAGGATTCTTCATAGGGCCCCCAGGAGTCTTCATGTGTGTTCAGTAGATTATATGATATATAGGACCGTAGGGGGAGAGAAAGATTTGGATATCAGATTACATACATAGTTATTAGAAAAAATAGTTATTTTCTAATAACTATTCTAAAAATTCATTTCCATTTTGATATATAAAATATAATCGCGTTCGAACGAAAACGGAATGAGTCAATATCAGCTGAGAGACGGACGTAGAATTGAAGTCGGCAGAAATATGTCATCAGCGAATTCCTCCGTTTGACCTAGAGCCACATCTCGATGTCCCTCTAGGTCGAACGGAGTAATTTGATGATACCATATTCATATCAGTACAGGGGTACAGAATACAGAAGTATTCATTCAACTCGTTAAATAGTTATTACATATTTTGGAATAAAATAATATATATATATATATATATATATATATATATATATATATATATATATATATATATATATACAGGATGTGTCCACAATATCGTTATGTTTTATATATAAGGAAAGTTATGAATAACAGGAAACCAACCTGAAACAACAGAATTGACAAAATAGAAAGGATATTCTCAATCCTAAAGTGTATTTGTATCTAATGTCGTTTTTTTATGAACAAGATATAATGTACAGGGTGTGTCCACATATTTCAAATGTGTGATAAACAGTTATTACGTATTTTTCAATGAATAATTCGTTCATGTCAATATTGATTTTCACTATTTTTGAATAAAATAATTTTATATAATGTACAGGGTGTGTCCAAAAAATTTAAAATTTCATTACATGTTGATAATTATATATGACATCATTTCAATAAATTTTTCAAATGTGTGATAAACAGTTATTACGTATTTTTCAATGAATAATTTATTCATATAAGGCTGCGGTTATAGTGGATGCGTTTTCTGACGACCAACTAGTCGGACGTACACGTCAGATGTCGCAGAATGAATCAAATACATAATAATGTATCACTATGGTTATAGTGCTTGCGAATCGGTCGTCCGATGAGGTTAGAAGTCGTTCAAACGCTTTGATATTTCATGCGACTTTGTGCGAACGTCAAAATGGATATTGAAAAATTGATATCATTAGTTTTCGACATATTCACTTTTTCCCGACAGTAATAAAACTTTTAATAGCGGACTTTCTACATACTGATAATATTCTTCAAAATTATTATTGTTGATATCCATGTTTTATGTAAGTTACGAATGACAGTCTAGGCCGCGAACACAGAAAAAAATACGCATTGACTATAACCACCGTTGTCTGACGATCAGTTCTGACGTGTACGTCCGACTAGTTGGTCGTCAGTAAACGCATCCACTATAACCGCAGCCTAAACATTGATTTTCACGATTTTACTAAAAATTCATTTTTTTCATGGAATCATAGTTTCCAAAACGAGTGTCATCATATTGTTATCATGAATCGAACGATACAATGTCGATTTCTCCATAGAAATAACATCGAGATAACAAAATTGCTGACCCCAACTACATTTTTCTAATAAATATATTTCACTATACGGTATCCTGATTTACATTCATTCGACATCGTTCAGTGGTCAATAGAATTTCTATTTAAAATAACGATTTCTTACCGAATGGAAATTACGTATACTCTAGTTTATACAATATTCACACATCAATAAAACATCCATTGATCAAGTGAAAATATCTTATATACAAGTTACTCATCAATAGAAGATCTATTTAAAAAGTACGATTTTTGATTCAAGTGAAAAACTAACTACCATCGATCAGACATCAATACCAAATCTATTGTAGCAGGACCTAAAATAACATATAATCACGTAAGATTCCTATGAGAACATTTTTTTTTCTATTTTATATTTCTAAAGTGGTCCATACATAGTCAATCTCGATCAGGACCGGATTTACATTCAGAGTTTTTCTTAGAAAATATTAACTCAAGTAAGTTTTTCGAATTCAATCGAGATTGACTGTGTATGATCACCCTTAAAACAACAAGGGAATTTCACAAAACGTTATCTACATGCTTATTCAACATTTTTTGACCACTAAACACGAGGAGAGCACGTAGGTTTTTTTACCTAAGAAGGTGACTGAGAAATACAAGCCTCATATAAAAGAAATAATATCAGGATAATATTCACTGGTATCGAAGGGAACCTTGGAAACAGGAAAATCTAATCCTACTTCAATCTTTACTCTATTTAAAAACTAGTTCAATATTATGTAATATTTATCGAATATATATATATATATATATATATATATATATATATATATATATATATATATATATATATATATATATATATATATATATATATATATATATATATATTATATTATTGTATAAGATTATATATATATATATATATAAATATAATATAATATATATATATATATATATATATATATATATATATATATATATATATATATATATATATATATATATATATATATGAAATTTCAGAAAAAAAAATAAACAGACTTCTTATACAAAAATTCTATCAGTCTTCTTTGAAAAATCCTATGAAAATATTTATATGGAGGAAATATCGAGTATTTAAGAGACCGTACTAACTAAGGTGGGTAACAATTTATAGAAAAAATACAAAAACTCAAAACTATAAGGATAAAGTCTTTACAGGGGATACCGTTTAACTCATATGAAATTTTAGAAAAAATAAAAAGTCTCTTGTAATTTGTTATACAGAAGATGAAGGAAACCTTGGAAACAGGAAAATCTAATCCAACTTCAATCTTTACTCTCATTAAAAACTAGTTCAATATTATGTAATATTTATCGAATATATATATATATATATATATATATATATATATATATATATATATATATATATATATATATATATATATATATATATATATATGAAAAACTTGGTTCTCGGGATGAACCGCGTAAAAGATTTGAAAAATCTCGACGTTTCGGCTCCAGTTGACTCTGAAGAGTAGGCAGGTTGAGACTTCAGAGTTGACAGGAAGCAGTACGGTTGGTGGAGTAGGCAGTTTGAGACCACGCAATCGTATTATTTCCGATTCCTCCTAATTCGATTCGTGGAGTAGGCAGATTGAGGCCACGTATCTGAATTATTTTCCCTTGTAATTCTCCTGAAGATGGCTTCGCAAAAGGAGCCGAAACGTCGAGATTTTTCAAATCTTTTACGCGGTTCATCCCGAGAACCAAGTTTTTCAAATACTTTCGACCGCGGAAATCTTTCTGAACATATATATATATATATATATATATATATGAAATTTCAGAAAAAAAAACAGACTTCTTATACAAAAATTCTATCAGTCTTCTTTGAAAAATCCATGAAAATATTTATATGGAGGAAATATTGAGTATTTAAGAGACCGTACTAACTAGGGTGGGTAACAATTTATAGAAAAAATACAAAAACTTAAAAATATAACGATAAAGTCTTTACAGGGGATACCGTTTAACTCATATGAAATTTTAGAAAAAATAAAAAGTCTCTTGTATTTTGTTATACAGAAGAAATAACAGGGATTTTCTACACTTCATTGATCACAGTTTTAACAGAGTTCTTTATTTCGATAAGGGTAAAATGTTTTATAAATTTTTGTGTGACTACCAGATTCCTAAAAATACTTTTTTTCATAGAAAAAATAAGTTTCCGATTCATAAATGAATAATTCATTCATTCAATGTACAATGTTTTCATCAAGATTATTTTTTCAAAATTCTAATGTCAGATAAATAGGTATTGCGTAATGTTTATCCCTGGAGTGATGGTGGTGACAGATGTAAATCTTAAATCCAAGACGATGTTGAACTATGCTCCTAACTATATGTTCCAGGAGGATTTGGATATCATTTGACTTATATGAAATTCAAGAAAAAATAAACAGTCACTTGTATTTATTATACAAAAACTCTAAATTTTTAAAAATATAACATATTAAATTATCCTTTGAAAATTAATAGTCATATGAGATAAAAAATATCGAGTATAGATTTTTTCAGAGACCAAACTAGAGTGTGTATTATCTAATAGAAAAATACGATTTAAAACTCATAAATACATCGTTGTTGTAGAAAAATTCTCAGAAAAATAACAGGGTGATAGATCCCATGAAAATAAATATTTATATGAGTGAAATACCTATAGATTTTTCAGAGTCACAAGTAGGGTGGGTATCAATTAATAGAAAAAATACAACTCAAAACTCATAAATATAACGATGAAGTCTTTACAGAGAATATCGTTTGACTTATACGAAATTTAATGGGTTATCAGAGTACTTCCTATTTCATGTTTTCGAAGATGAATATGTATTTAAAAATTATTATAACATTGAATTACTCTAATATTCGAAGGACGTATGAATATAGTTATATTTAGGGGATTTATGATTATTCGATTCAAAACAAATGTTTCACTCATAATTATTACAATAATCTCCTCAATTTCCTGGTATATTTATCCTACGTACCTACCCTATAATATTGTTATTCTCGATCCATAAATGAATAATTTATTTATCAAATGTACAGGAGTGTCCACCGAATGAAAATTTTGAAAGTTGAACAGATAGTTATTATGTATTCTTTTATGAATAATTTTGACCCCTACATAAATATTTTTTTCGTGATTCATAAATTAATAATTTATTTATTCAATGTACAGGGGTGTCTAAAAGTTCCAAATGTGTTATTATATAGTTATTACATATTTCCATATGTTCCAGGAGGTTTTTGATATCATTTGACTTATATAACATTTAAGAAAAAAATAAACAGTCACTTATATTTGTTTGAAAAAATTCCTGCTGACAGAAGATATAACATGTTGAAATATCCTATGAAAACTAATATTCATATGAGGGAAATATCGAGTATTAATTTTTTTTCAGAGAACAAACTAGGGTGTGTATCATCTAATAGAAAAATATGATTAAAAACTCATAAATATATTGTTGTTATACAGAAATTCTCAGAAAAAATAACAGAGTGAAATATCCTGTGAAAAGAAATATTTATATGAGTGAAATATCGAGTTCAGATTTTTCCATTTATATTCATCAAAGGACATGACAACATCATTACAGCTAACTCTCATGTAGGGCTGAAGTCCCGAGCTGGACTCAAACCATTCTCCACTAGAAATATTCCACTCTGAAATCCACAATTTGAAATGAAATTCTTTTCATTTTTCGATTCCTCATCGTCGACATATAAAATTCTATCCGATTCTTCATCGATAAAACCACTGTCTTGGAACATCTTGTTAAACTTCAATACTCAACTAAATATAAGTCATGTTTTTCAATGTACAGTAAATTTCCTATACTTAGATATAATTATAGAAAAAAAGGTTTGTGAATATTTGAAAAAATTATTTCCTTTATCTTTCCAAACATAAATTATTTAATGAATTGAAATGAGTGAGAAATTGAATTGAGCAAGAGTATTGTTGGTTACATAAATCAATAAATTACCTTCACTATTTCAGATTTAGCTACTATATCTGTTGGTAGAAATCTTGGCGTAGAAACTATCTGCCAGTGTTTCGGTTCAAAACGGAAAACTACCTTCGTCACCTCAGTAGATAGTCTAGATTGATTCAACCCCACTTTTAGTCATTTTTACATGTAAATTCCCATAAGGAAATCTAAAGGTCCAAATTATCGAAAATGGTTCCCTTTGGATATGCGCACTATGTAGGATTTCAACGGAGTGGAAATGATTCATTGTTTATCAGGTTCAATGACCTTTTAGGTCGACGGAGACTCGATCAACGTAGCTCGCTGCACGGGTTCATCGGGTTCATCTGGTCCGTTCCCAACGGGTCCGTTAACGGACCCGTTGGACTCGTTAGACCCGATGAACCCGTTGGACCTGATGAACCCCGTTGGACACCCAGTTCTCAACGAAAGTCGTTCGACTTTCGTCGTTGGACCAGATGAACCCGTCGGACCTGTTAACCCATCTTGGAATGCCCTCTGTTGGTTTGGTTCTGAATTTACGAGATACTGTGATCTGTCAGGACGCCCTCTGTTGGTCAGGTTCCGAATTACAATAATACAGTGTTCCACCATCTTGAAAACGCCCCCCTATCGGTCAGGTTTCTAATTACGATAATGTAGTGATCCGCCATCTTGGAAGATGGTTGACATACAGAGTGAAGGAGGAAGTCTTCAGTTTATAGAGGTTGCGATTGTTATGACGTCACACCTGCACCAATGATTCGACTCATTTACATACGAAGCGAGTCTCGACCTGTCGCGGACAAGTCTCAACCTGCACCAGAGCGCGGACAGCGAGCTACGTTGATCGAGTCCCCGTCGACCTAAAAGGTCATTGAACCTGATATACAATGAATCATTTCCACTCCGTTGAAATCCTACATAGTGCGCATGTCCAATGGGAACCATTTTCGATAATTTGGACCTTTAGATTTCCTTATGGGAATTTACATGTGAAAATGACTAAAAGTGGGGTTGAATCAATCTAGCCTATCTACTGAGGTGACGAAGGTAGTTTTCCGTTTTGAACCGAAACACTGGAAGATAGTTTCTACGCCAAGATTTCTACCAACAGATATAGTAGCTGAATCTGAAAAAGTGAAGGTAATTTATTGATTTATGTAACCAACAATACTCTTGCTCAATTCAATTTCCCACTCATTTCAATTTATTAAATAATTTATGTTTGGAAAGATAAAGGAAATAATTTTTTCAAATATTCACAAACCTTTTTTTCTATAATTATATCTAAGTATAGGAAATTTACTGTACATTGAAAAACATGACTTATATTTAGTTGAGTATTGAAGTTTAACAAGATGTTCCAAGACAGTGGTTTTATCGATGAAGAATCGGATAGAACTATTGCTCCCGTCCGATCTTTCAAATCCCGAATTATCCGTGAAGCTGTAGAAATAGAAAAACGTCCAAATTGTTTGAACACCAGAGATGACAGTCACAGACTCCCATCAGCATGGAAACCACTTCTCAGTGGTCGCCATGTAACGCCCAATCAGAGTGCATCCCGCACTGATGAGCGTGAGTACCCACCCCCCTCCCCTATAAATACGGCCACGCGACGATCGGCCCGTCAGTTGACTCTGAAGAGTAGGCAGATTGAGACTTCAGAGTTGACAGGAAGCAATACGGTTAGTGGAGTAGGCAGGTTGAGACCACGCAATCGTATTGTTTCCGATTCCTCCTAAATTCGATTCGTGGAGTAGGCAGATTGAGGCCACGAGTCTGAATTATTTCCCTTCTAATTCTCCTGAAGATGGCTTCGCAAAAGGAGCCGTTCATTCCGTGAACCAAGTTTTTCAAATATATATATATATATATATATATATATATATATATATATATATATATATATATTCGATAAATATTACATAATATTGAACTAGTTTTTAAATAGAGTAAAGATTGAAGTTGGATTAGATTTTCCTGTTTCCAAGGTTCCCTTCGATACCAGTGAATATTCTCCTGATATTATTTCTTTTATATGAGGCTTGTATTTCTCAGTCACCCTCTTAGGTAAAAAAACCTACGTGGTCTCCTCGTGTTTAGTGGTCAGAAAATGTTGAATAAGCATGTAGATAACGTTTTGTGAAATTCCTTTGTTGTTTTAAGGGTGATCATACACAGTCAATCTCGATTGAATTCGAAAAACTTACTCGAGTTAATATTTTTTAAGAAAAACTCTGAATGTAAATCCGGTCCTGATCGAGATTGACTATGTATGGACCACTTTAGAAATATAAAATAGAAAAAAAAATGTTCTCATAGGAATCTTACGTGATTATATGTTATTTAAGGTCCTGCTACAATAGATTTGGTATTGATGTCTGATCGATGGTAGTTATTTTTTCACTTTAATCAGAAATCGTCTTTTTTAAATAGATCGTCTATTGATGAGTAACTTGTATATAAGATATTTTCACTTGATCAATGAATGTTTTATTGATGTGTGAATATTGTATAAACTAGAGTATACGTAATTTCCATTCGGTGAGAAATCGTTATTTTAAATAGAAATTCTATTGACCACTGAACGATGTCGAATGAATGTAAATCAGGATACCGTATAGTGAAATATATTTATTAGAAAAATGTAGTTGGGGTCAGCAATTTTGTTATCTCGATGTTATTTCTATGGAGAAATCGACATTGTATCGTTCGATTCATGATAACAATATGATGACACTCGTTTTGGAAACTATGATTCCATGAAGAAAATTAATTTTTAGTAAAATCGTGAAAATCAATGTTTATATGAATAAATTATTCATTGAAAAATACGTAATAACTGTTTATCACACATTTGAAATATGTGAACACACCCTGTACATTATTGAAATGATGTCATATATAATTCTCAACATATAATGAAATTTGAAATTTTTTGGACACACCCTGTACATTATATAAAATTATTTTATTCAAAAATCGTGAAAATCAATATTGACATGAACGAATTATTCATTGAAAAATACGTAAAAACTGTATATAAATTATTTTATTCCAAAATATGTAATAACTATTTAACGAGTTGAATGAATACTTTTGTATTCTGTACCCCTGTACTAATATGAATATGGTATCATCAAATTACTCCGTTCGACCTAGAGGGACATCGAGATGTGGCTCTAGGTCAAACGGAGGAATTCGCTGATGACATATTTCTTCTGACTTGAATTCTACGTCCGTCTCTCAGCTGATATTGACTCATTCCGTTTTCGTTTGAATGCGATTATATTTTATATATCAAAATGGAAATGAATTTTTAAGAAAATAACTATTTTTTCTGATAACTATGTATGTAATCTGATATCCAAATCTACGAAGACGGCCTCCTATATACCACGAATTTCTCTCCCCCTACGGTCCTATATATCATATAATCTACTGAACACACATGAAGACTCCTGGGGCCTACATGAAGACTCCTGGGGGCCTACATGAAGACTCCGCAGGGCTCGGTGCCCCCATGAAGAATCCCTCATAAAAAATTTCAGTTCTCTGGGCCCCCATACGTATTCTCATACCTATATTTACAGTTAGTCGCGCATGCGCAGAAATGACAGTTTGGACTGTCATTTCTTTTGAAGTGAGCTAGAACCGCTGTAGGTACACTTCTAGTAAGCGTAAACTAACCTCACTTTTGTTGTCGATAATTAATATATTTGTAGGGAAATGTCAAAGCACGGCATTTGCGTGAATATCGGTAATAATTAATGCTCGAAGCCAAAGCGTGAGCGTCTCTAAGCGCTAGTAGGCCAATACGAACGCCAATAATCTGTGCTTCTAAGCGTGAGCGCTTGAAGCGTGTAAGCGCCCAACTCGAACGCACCCTTATATCATAGTTGACCAAGCGGAAAATACTGGAAAATTAAAATTACAGTGTCATTATCCAAATGAAAGAATGTAATCATAAATACGTTCAGCGAACCGAACAACCACTTACAACGCATACAATAAAATTGGAATAAATCAAGTCAATTGCCGAAATTTACGGAATATTCTAAACAACGATGAAGTGAAAGTTACAAATTCAAGAATGCACTGGACTGAAATACTGCTTTATGAATTTCTAAACTTGCCAGGGAATTAAATTCTTAAGACTTCCAGTATATATGAAAAATATGTAGTTTCTATTCATGCTTCGTGTTGCTCTACTACAGTCTGTTTTTCGATTCAATATAGTATGTATTTGAATGTTATTTACATCTGGTCGCGAAGGAAAGGCCTGCTTGAACTATATAAAGTGCATTACACTCAGAAAAAGAAAATATTAATTTATACATTCCGAACTGCTTAAATTTAAGTTTGTAACTTTGGAATTCTTAATTGAAAAGAATATTTGGCAATTTGGGTTGCAGTATGAAAGCTAATTAATTTTGGTGTATGATAGCTGACTTTACGATAGTATGTTGAAAAAGGTTATTTTTCGGGTTTGGTCCGAATATAGGGAAATAGGTATGACAATTAATATAACTGCTCAAAGTTTTTTTAGTCGTATTTTATTCCATGAAATACATACTATTGCAGTGTATCGAAGAAAAGCTATTTTCGAAAAAATTTTCATGTCTGATACACACACACACACATATATATATATATATATATATATATATATATATATATATATATATATATATATATATATATATATATATATATATATATATATATATATATATTTATATACTTTTCTTTTCCCGGTAGGTACATATTGACATCTCCAGTGGCTCCCCCATCGAGTCGAATGATGAGCTGCGATTGATTCCGTTGCAGAACGAAAGTATCAAAATTTGGCTAAATTTCTGCAACCGACGCCATTTTTACGTATATCTTTCTAATTTTCATAGAAATATCCTTCCCGGTACATATTTACATCTGCTGCAATTCGTATCACATCAAATGAGCTGAAATTTGGTACCGGAAGTGATTGCCGAAATTTCGCCATTTTTGCGTAGATATTTCATGTTTTTTGGTGGTTTTTGGAAAATTTCCAAACTCCACAGCTTCTGCAAATTGAGTTAGAGGGTTCAAACTTCGTAAGTAGATTGAGTTAATTGTTGAGGAAGTGTCTTTGGGTAGTTTCAACCATTTTCCTAAGTCGCGCTTCCCCGCACGGGGACTATTCCGTTGAAATCGCGACCTGCTTCGATATCAGTACACGATGCACTCCGTGAAATTTTTTCTGCACTATAGGGTTGAAATTTGGTACGTGCATTATGTTGATAATGAGGTACGTTTCTTCGTTGGTTCCAACTTTTTTCTTCAACCAGGCCTAAAACGGATTAAAAAACTAGTCCCGCAACTGACTGCTTTCCTTCGATACACTGCATAAGTATGTATTTTATGGAAAAATATGACTAAAAATACTTACAACAAAATAAATGGGATAATGGAAAAGTAAAATCGAATACCCAGTTCGAGCTAGAATGGTATAAATTCACACCAGTTCTCACCTTCAACACGCTGTCGTCTTCGGAGTGACACGAAGCTTGAAAGGTGACGTCTGCCGCTTTTCCAGCCTGCGAAACAATGAATATCTTCATGGCTTGAGATACTTGCCGTCCTGTAAGTACAGCAGTGTTCAGTAGTTCCCAATTCTGAAAATAAATAAAACTTAATTTCTGGTGGTTACATAGATAGCAGTTAAAATAGAAAAACCAATATATATATATATATATATATATATATATATATATATATATATATATATATATATATATATATATATATATATATATTTATATATATATATATATTATATATATATATATATATATATATATATATATATATATATATATATATATATATACCTCTTCTACTTTGATAAGTTTCCTTGCATTCGAATAATCTAACTGCAAAAGAGAAGCGTTCTTTTCTTTGGAATCTATTTATTCTCGTCAGATACGTTTTCTATTTTCATTTGATTAACTGTTATCGAAAAATTCGAAAACAGTTAATTGTTTGTTGAGATTTAGATTCGAACAGAGATAAATATCAAATTAACTAGTGAATAATGAGAATGTCGACACCCTTGAATGATTAACCTAATTCACATAACAAATGATCAAATTTTATGTTCCATCAAGTAAGTGATAACTTTCATCCACAAACATCTACAATACATTCCAAAATGAACTAATGTTTTACAGCAATATAATCTCAAAATTATACACGAGCCAAAATACTGTTGAATAAATTTATTGAAAATTGAAAAGTTGAAACTCGTTGATAGAGCACATAGCATTCCTTGTTTGAAATTCGAAAAAGGTTTGAGGTATATAACAAATCTTTCAAAATTAAGAGAAGAGATAGGTATAAATCACACAAATGAATTAATATACTACTAGCAATTTTTTTTTTATTTTTAAGGATACACTACTTTTGAAGTATGAATTCTTACATGAAATTTTGACAATTTCAATATTTAGCGGAAAGATTATAGTTTACCAATAATTTTTTTTTTATCATCGAGGCTTTCTCATAAATATCATTAATCCGCTTAAATTATTTGAACAAACAGAACTCAATTCAATTAAAGTACACTATGAACAACTCTAATGAGCCTCTGTGTACGGTGATCCTACATAGAATTTTCAAAAGATAGCAACTAGTGAGTAGTACTGCCTCGAACAATGAAGATGGATTCAACAAAACTAAGGAGCCTGAATTTATAAACAAAATTGCAACTTAGACATGAAAAAGAGTCCGGCCACTGTGTATTTGAATAGTAACGTAAGGCAGAATTATGGAAGTTAGCACTAGTGAGTAGTACTGTTTCCAATAAATAGTACCTAAATATGGATTCAACAATTCAAAAGTCCGAAAGTGCGCGGGCGTTGTGTATCTAAAGAGTGGCGTAACGTAATATTATTGGTGGTTTCAGTATCAACTAGTGAGTGGCACTGTCTGCAACAATAAAGATGGATTCAATCACTAAAGAGGCTAAATTTATATAACAACATTTTAAGTTTGTCATTAAAAAGTGTCCGGCCGATATGTATTTAAATAGTGACGTAACGCAGAATCATGAGATGTAAATCTAGTGAGTAGTACTATGTTTTACAATGAAGACGGGTTGGACAAAACTAAGGAACATGAGTTTATACTCAGCATTCAAACTTTAACATTAAAATGTGTCCAGCCGTTGTTTATTTGAATAGTGACATAACTCTGGGAGGTAGCAACTACTTAGTAGTACTAGTTTCCACAATGAAGACAGGTTAGACAAAACTAAGAAAAATGAATTTATACTCGGTATTCTAATTTTGAAATTAAAATATGTCCAGTCGCTGTGAATTTGAATAGTGACCACGCAGAATCATAGGATGTAGCAACTAGTGAGTAGTACTAGCTTCCACAATGAAGATGGGTTCGACAAAAATAAGAAACATTAGTTTATACTTAACATTCTAACTTTGACATTGAAATGTGTCCGGTCGTTATGTATTTGAATAGTGGCCAAATGCACAATTTTGGGAGGTAGCATCTAGTGAGTAATACTAGCTTCAGAAAAAAGATGAGTACCACAAAACTAAGGAGCATGAATTTATACTTAGCATTCTAACTTTGACATTTAAATATGCCCAGCTGCTGTGTATTTCAATAGTAACCTAACGCAGAATTATAGGAGATTGCAACTAGTTGCTAATGGTCTTCAACAATAAAAAAGGATTCAAAAAGAGTCTGAATTTATCACACAACATTTTACCGCACTATGCGAGACAATAGCTATTAATTGTCTTCAAAATTGAAGAAAGATTCAACAAAACTAAGAAACTTGTACTTAAAACGTCATTATGACTTTAAAGAAAAAAAAATAAATTGCACTCGTTTCATTCTTCCCTCAAGTGTCTACGCGTGAGGAAGGCGAACTTTGAGTTTTGGGAATAAACTCCTTCAGCCAGATCAAAGGATACACGTATATAAACGTTCATTTAAGATGGGTGAGACAGGATATTTGTGGAAGCAAGGAAGTATGGGTATGACTCAGAGGATAAATACAGGCCCTTCATTTGCCTTGTAAGTTTGCAAGAAGTGACTTACTTTACCATGAGGAAATCTTTGAAAAAAAGCATGTCGAATCAGTAGACCTCGGAACTTGAACCCGGGACCTCCCGAATACTAGCCAGCGTACATAAGAACCTACGTCGCTAACTAGCTTGGTGACATTATAGAAATATCAGCGTATTTGGAGAGTAACATCATGCAGAATTTTGGGACAACACAACTAGATTTTGAATATGTAAATGAGTAGGTATAATAATGAGGGATTTCGTAGGAGCGATGTTTCCGATTCCTCAGGCTACTTCCGAAAAATCAATGGAAGATCAAAGCTGGACACTCTGAATTTGAGTTTTATTCCTCAATAGAAATATCCGAATCGCAGTCCGTATGAACCGTCAAATCAGAAGTACATGAACTCCGGCTGGGCATTATGAAATCCCAAAGAGAAGAATATAAGAAGGAGAATCCTGCATTGAAGTCAGGGAGTAAATCCTAGCACCAAACGGAACATAACATGACAAAACGGCTTAGAAACGAATCCATAGTTATATTTATCGAACCGAATATCTTCAACTATTTGTATGGAATCAACAATTCCAGATATTCTGCATATTTGGCGGTAGAATATAATTCGCATATCCGATAGCTAAAAAAGAGAATTGGGATGGAACTGATTGCGAAACAATTTACGGAACGTTGCTTCGTTGGAAATTTACCTACGATTTTCCAGATATCTCGAGATACGATGCAGTTTGTCGCGGTCCAGTTATTCGCTGAATATTCTCCTTTGATTTGGAGCATCGCGAACAGCACGAAGCGGAAGCTTCAAGCGCGTTTTCATAATGGAAAAATGGATTCTAGTGGTTTATGGATTATGGTCTGCGAACTGCAGCTCTCGCTATGAAATGAAAATCGATTTTACTAATAACTACCATTATTTTTTTCGTATGATTTTCAACCAATCAGAACGATCAATTTAGTTAAGTTACCTTGTATAATTTCGATAATACCTGATTATACATAGAGTAGCTCTATCAATAGAAAACTAACAGGACCGTCAAATTTTGACGTTTATCAATAACTGTTCAAAAATCAGTGGAGATTTTTACTTAAAATACTCAACTAATAACCGTATCAAATACAATACGTACTTCAAAATAAATACGGTTATACATCTCAAACTTTCTGCATGATTACAAATCGTGTCCGTTTGACAGAATAATATTTAATATTTAAACTGTCAAACTGACACTCTTTGTAATTATGCAACAAGTTATCGATGTATAATCTGATTATTTCAAAGTACTTATAGTATTACTACTGATTATATAACTCATGTATGAATAAGCCGATAGAATCCGTGAATTTTGCCTAACTACTGCGTATAGATAAGTGAATATACCCTTGACGACGTGATATAATCGTTTTGGTGTTTCGCTTCGTGTCAAAATGTGAATATTTTCATATTGACGGTGTTTTGACGTTTGTCAAAAAAAAAATTATAATTTTTATTCGTTATATAATCGTAACGAATACCACTCGAGCAATCGAAAATAATCGATTATACTGACCTCGTCACTCGACGTATTTTCTTAAAACACCACTCGAGCTGCGCTCTCGTGATGTTTCGCAAAAGACGTCTCGTGACTCGGAAGTATAATCGATTATTTTCGATGCTCTTGTGATATTATAAATGATTATTTTTTTCGTATGATTTTCAACCAATCAGAACGATCAATTTAGTTAAGTAACCTTGTATAATTTCGATAATACCTGATTATACATAGAGTAGCTCCACCAATCGAAAACTAAGAGGACCGTCAAATTTTGACGCTTATCAATAACTGTTCAGAAATTAGTCGATTCGAAGATTTTTACTTAATATACTCAACAAATAATCGTGTCAAATACAATGCGTACTTCAAAATAAATACAGTTATACATCTCAAACATCCTGCATAATTACAAATCGTGTCAGTTTGAGAGAATAATCCTCCCGCTTCGCGGTCGGATTATTTAAACTGTCAAACTGACACTCTATGTAATTATGCAACAAGTTATCGATGTATAACCTGATTATTTAAAGTACTTATAGTATTACTACCGATAATACCTGATTATACATAGAGTAGCTCTACCAATCGAAAACTAACAGGGCCGTCAAATTTGGACGTTTATCAATAACTGTTCAAAAATAGTCGATTCGGAGATTTTTACTTAATTTACTCAATAAATAATCGTATCAAATACAATGCGTACTTCAAAATAAATACGGTTACACATCTCAAACTTCCTGCATAATTACAAATCGTGTCCGTTTGACAGAATAATCCTCCCGCTTCGCGGTCGGATTATATTTAAACTGTCAAACTGACACACTTTGTAATTATGCAACAAGTTATCGATGTATAACCTTATTATTTTGAAGTACTAATAGTATTACCACTGAATATATTGCAATTGAATTAAATTATTATCTACATAAATGTCCTCCAATATGTCATAAATGAAGATATTTTGAGATTAAAAATTGTTTAATATTTTTAATATAATATATTTTTAATATATTATCTATTTTCATCAGCATGAAAATGACCTATTAACTTTTACTGTAGAGATACTCTAATTGTCATTTTTATTGTCTACAAGTTTAGTTTCGAAGAAATTTTGTTTTCAAGCGTGATCGCACCTGTCAACTGACATCTAACTAATTGTATGCCATCAAACTGAAGACGACAAATAATATGAGGCTAGATTAACACAGGGAGAAGAAGATGTTTTGGGATCATAAAAGTAGAGATAATTTGATGCCTCACTTTTCATCGTCTATATATAACTCTAGTTTTGAAGAGATTTTGTGTTCAAGATTTGCCACACCTGTTTACTGACAATCTAACTATAATAGAAACAGAGTTAATATCTACTAATATAACTGTGAAGTTATTACTGTTTATGCTGTAGCTTTTGCAGAATTTAATATTTCAGATATGGAGTATGAACTTCACTAAAATCATCAGATTCAGACAATAATTTAATATTCGGTTTAGTGAAGTCAGTATAAATTATTTTTAATTAGTTACATTTCAAACTATACATACTATATATATATATATATATATATATATATATATATATATATATATAAATATATAATCTCTTGAATATTATTAGCAATAACAGGCTTGTTGAATCTTAAAAAACTCGATTTTATTAAAAAGTTGACGTTTCGCCACGACTTTCGTGGCTTTATCAATATCTTTATCAATAGTTCACAGGCAACAACAATTCGAATAAATATATATATATATATATATATATATATATATATATATATATATATATATATATATATATATATATATATATATATATATATATATATATATATATATATAGCTCCAAAATATTCACTTCATATATATATAGACAATAAATAAAAATGGCTATCCGTTCAGAAAATTATCCTCCTTATATATATATATATATATATATATATATATATATATATATATATATATATATATATATAATATATTATAATATATATATATATATATATAATATATATAATATATATAAGATATATATATTATATATATATATATATATATATTATATTATATATATATATATATATATATATATATATATATATATATATATATATATATATATATATATATATATATATAAAGCTCCAAAATATTTACTTCATCTAACTACTGACAATAAATGAAAAAGGCTATCCGTTCAGCAAATTATCCTCGTCTGAGAGCCAAACTATAAATTTCAATATCACGACACACACACACATACACACAAAGATAGAGAGAGAGGGGGGGAGGTAGAGAGAGAAAGAGAGAGACTTAGAAAGGAAGCTGTTTATATTTCGTCGAGAGATTTCCTTTTAGAATACTTTTCTTTTAAGTTGTAGAGAACCTTAATTAAACACAAAAATTTCATCCTCCTACAATTTTTGATGATTAAAAACTATCAGCCACTTATGTCTTTGGCAGTCGAGGAAAGATCACTTTTCCTGAGAGACCACAAGATGAAAATCATAATAAGTAAAAGAAGGTACAATGTGAAATATCTGAAAATTTGGACTGAGTATTGTCAATCACGAAATCATAATTGAGCAGTTAAAAATCCTAAAGAAGAAAGTGAAGCCTGTGAGATGATGTAAAGTGTGTTAACTATATAAATTAAAATTAAATATCAACAAATAAAATTATATTCTACTTGAACAAAAATTCATAACCAACCTTAAAAACTCATATTAATTTGTAATAATTCAACTGATTATTGATGAACTATTGGTTTATTACTCAAAACAAGTTCGTTTAACACATATTGTGTTCTAATTATGAAATCAAACTAAAATCTATACATCCATAACAAAATATGTCTAACTATCATCAGAAAATTTTATCCCAATGCAAATATTGTTGATTGAAACATTTAATCTTATTCGACGGTATTTTTGTCCAGACATCAATCGATCTATTATTCGAAAACAATAATTTAGGTGACAAAAATTCTCTATCGAAGCTTTTTCACTCTATCGCGAACGCCGGATTGGAGCCGAAGCAGAACAGAATGTCCAAACCTTGACACGGTTTTTCTCACTTATTTACTCCCAGTCGATGATAAGAGGTCAAAATGTCATCAACTCAACGCGAGAGACGTGGCCGAACAATTCAATAACTTTCAGTCGTTCAAAATGTCACCATCCGTGAAGTTAACGGTGCTCCTTCTATCGCTGCAATTTGCTGAAATTCTGAGCGTCTGTAACATCACGGCGCTGTCGTTGGTGGACGCCATAACCCTGAACAAAGAAGGCAGAGCCGAGAAGCACTATGGCGTCAACTTGAATCTCATGGACGGATACAGGGTGATCTACGTGACCAAGGCCAACGTTACGGAATTGTGCGAAGGTATAGTGAAGTTCTTCACGAAATTAGAAGAGTTGAATCTTATAGGAGTGAATATTTCGTCGATAGAGAAGAACGCTTTTCAGCACGTTCCGAAACTAACTAAATTATCTCTAGCGGTCAACAAACTGACCATGTTGAAATCTGGACACGTGAATTCGGTGAAAACACTGGAAGTTCTTTATTTAACCAGCAATCTATTGGAAACTATAGACGACGATGCTTTTGATCATATGGTGAATTTGAAGAGACTTTATCTAAATAGAAATAAACTGAAGACAATCAGCGGTGAATGGTTCAAGAACTGTTCGAACTTAGAGCTCATAGACGTTACCAACAACGAAATAATGACTATTCCCCCGAAAGCCTTCACCAATGTAGCTCCTAGTTTACAGGATCATTTTGTACAATACAAACTGAGCCACAATAAAATATCCGAGATAAGTCCGGACGTTCTAGATTCCAACAAGGAATTCCTCATCTTAAGACTGGATTTCAACCGTTTGAGGGAGTTACCAGTGCTCACCTTCAGGAATCTGATGCAGATCAACAGTCTGGTTTTGAATTCTAACTTCATCTCCTGCTTGGACAAAGAAATTCTGGAGTACTTGAAAGTGAAGACGATTTCCTTTCACTTAGTGAATAACCCGATTCAGTGCTTTTGTCTTGATGAGTTCGATAACTTTGTGAACGACAACGCGATACAGGCCAGTTTCTATTATAATTCTACTTTCAATTGTCAGCTACTGAAACAGATGCCCGTTTTGATAAATTAATTGGGTATTGGAAGACCTCGTTGTTTTTTCTTTTAAAAATGAGGTTAGATGTTCCTGTACTATATTTGAGCTTTTCGATTAATATGCGTAGCTCCATATATCATAATATGAATACACTTGAGACGACTTTTATCATGCGTCGAGGCGTTGGCTTCGCAGAATTCCTGGAAATTATGTTTTTGAAGGTGAATGTGTACATTCATGAACTCAGTAAAATCCAAAACAATAATTGATGAAAACAAGAGAAAAGATAAATTTCAATGGCTAACTACGATTTCTTTTTTCTACGATAATTTTTGTACTTTTGTATTTTTCCAGACGTCTATTGAAAAATTGCAAAAGAACATTTTGTGGTTATCTTTTATTACTTGTTTTATTCTTGTGAGCCGTATTATGTATATAAATAAATAATATAATCATAATAATAGTAGAAATAATTGAATTATCAGAATACGAAACGTTGGTTTTATTCTCGGCCGTACAAAATTAGACGCTATTTCACAATTTCAGAACGCTCTTATTATATTTTTAAATCCATTTCAATTTTATCAATTCGAAAATTATAACGAATCACGTTTAAAAATACCCAAAAAAAAATTTCTAGATATTCTTACAGGTCTCAGATTTGAATAAATTTGAGTTTTCAATATCAAAAAAAAATTTATAAACTCTGATTTCAATTGAAGAATAGTAAATATTTATTCAGGTGAAAAACGTTTGGTCTTCTATAGTTCTTTATTTAAGTATAGATGAGTAGGTACAAATAAACTTCGTTCACTTGCCACTTTCAATTTTCGAGTGATTTTATTATAATTTCTTTAAGTATCATAATACACTCAAAAACTGTTTCGAAAATATTGTAAATAAAACGTTAATATTGACACTTCTTTCATCAATCTTGTAACAACGACAATTCTGAATGACATTCACATCGTCTTCATATATTTCGCGGAATATACTTCCAATCATTTTTTTCTCATAAACATAAGAAATACCTAGGCCTAACGAGATGTTTTAGAAGCACTAAATAGAAAAATTAAACATGCACCTGAAATGTCCTATAAAATATACAGTTGAAAATTTATATCTGGAGATCATGAAGCAGAGTATACCTATTCAAGAAATAAAATATGAAAACGCATACTTAACTAGCTGTCATTATACGTTGGATAGGTCTTCGATCCCGGTTAATTGACTTTCATATTTCCTGAATCATGGATAAATCCCCATCGTATATTCACGCTTTTTCACACTTTAATAGGGATTAATAACTGATGAGATCACCTTTATGAAACAGCATTTATCAAGTGTTCCTAAATTTTCATTCGTTATAAATAAGGGCCAGAAATACTACAGGACTCAGTTTTCACAATATTAGCAATCTACGTCTTAAGTATAGATGAATTAAAATAATAAAATACTGAAGTATTGGCCCTTATAACTCAAATATTTACAGGTGTTAAAATCTTCGATATTTTTATATTACCTCTATGTTAGTGACACATTTTATGCATTAAATCTAGAACAGTTAGTTTAAATTAAGCAAGTGTTGAAAATTGATAATGATAATTGAGTTTCTAATCTACATCTAGATGTATCCTGATCTCGAGTTAGGTAAGCTAAGATTTTGGAATCATTATTTAGATGTATAATCTTTTATGGTTATGTTAGGCCAGAATTGAAAAAAACATGTACTTGCATGATGTATGAAAAAATGAGGCGAGTTTAGATGAAAATCTTCAATCAACACCTAGATATATACTGATTTAAGTAAACAATATCTAGATGTCCTATGATAGTTTGAGACTTAAATTTTTCGGATAAGTTCAGATTTTCGTTTGATCGAAAACTACTGATGATGTCATCTTGGTTTTGGAAACCAATATAACATCGGTCTAGTTTCACACAAGAATAAGTTCTAGGTTAGTGTTATTAAACACACATTCAGCTGGTTACATGCTATTTTCCTCGTGACAAATTTACCTAAGAAAGAATCAGAACGCTACACACCTTGCTTATGGGCACGACCGCCTGGATGTCGTCCTTCTGAACCTCAAATCGGGTGGTGGCCTTCTTACCATCCGTGCGGTGCGTTTCGGCGCCATCTTGGTCGTCCTGATGGGGCTCGTACCTCGCCGTCCACACTATCCTGGTACCTTCATACAGTTCTGTCGCATCTTCGCTCACCTCCACGAGCCACGTGAATAGTTCTAATATCCTGCAAATTTGCGTCATATTGAGTCGAATAAAAGAAAAGAAAAAATAATATCAAATTTGTTCCACTTCTTGCTAGAGAAATACCTTAATTTCAATCTATCATTGCATTTATGAGCGCTGTAAGCTATGCTATGATTAAAGAATAGGTTCAAGGTTCAAATATAAAATTAGGGATACCACAAGAATCTATTTTAGAACCACTAATATTGATAATCTATTCCTATTGGATGCTAGAAATATCCTTATCAATTCACGAAGACGTAAGTTTCCACCTACTCAACTGCAACAACCATCTAATTATTTATTGTACTTACTATACTTTATTAATATAGCAACTGTTTTTATAGTTAACACTGATGAATGAGCATGTGACATTACTGTTATTGAGATTAATAAAAAAAAATGAGAAAATATCCTCATAATATAACCTCATTCTTTTGTTAGTGAGAAAATACCTAAAGTACAGCATATTTCTGATTTATAATAGCTACAGGTTACACGAGTTGATCAGCCTTAAACTAGAAGATTTTTCAACATGATACCTATCGGGCTTGGTTCAAGGAAACATAATCAAGTAAAATATAATAAAATTAATAGTTTTTCAAAGTGTGGCGCCACTCCTTATCTTTCTCCTTTCGTAAGCTAAAATCTTACGTTTCAAATATCTCATTCATTACCTCAACAAGTAGGTAATCTTTTTCGATCATGAAATAAACCCCAATAATGAATGCATTCTCTTATCATGTTGAAGTAATAGTTATTTACACTACAGGAGTCAAGTGATACTTAACAGTCGAGGACGTAGATTGCGACCAAGCGGTAGCAAAGGTTGGCAAAATAGTCGAGTTGATCAGCCTTAAATTAGAAGGTTTTTCAACATGATACCTATCAGGGCTTGGTTCAAGAAAACATAATCAAGTAAAATATAATAAAATTAATAGTTTTTCAAAGTGTGGCGCCACAACTTATCTGTCTCCTTTCGTAATCTAAAATATTACATTTCAAATATCTCATGCATTACCTCAACAAGTAATCTTTTTCGATCATGAAATAAACCCCAATAACGAATTCATTCTCTTAACATGTTGAAGTAATAGTTATTTACACTACAGTAGTCAAATGATACTCAACAGCCGAGGACGTAGATTGCGACCGAGCGGTAGGGAAGGTTGGCAAAATAGTCACGATCACTTGCCTCTCGAGTTGTGTATTAATTTTTTCTACTCCTGTTCTCCCAACTAAAAAAAAGTTTTTAAATTATATTGAGTAATTCAACTGATACTGACAAAGCATTTGTTTAAGAATCCGTAAGTCCTGTCAATGGATGCCAGGATTTGAAATCTCATAACGCACAGAGTATCCAACTTACATCCCATTCAGGAGGAAGTAATACTTTCTCAACTAAAATCAGATTCATAATGGAGTAATTACCGAGTAAATATATTACCTATATTCAACAGCAATACTTCAAGTTGCAAAAGTCTGTCGAGAACACAGTTTGGGATCATAATAATATGCGACTTACAACTTATGGTGGGATACTGAATAGTGGTAAAAGGGCCAGTTTAGCGCAAGACTCACATTGAGGCGGTCAATTCATTAATCAGTTCTTTCACATAAACGTGTTAACGTCAACGAAACTAGCTTTTCTGGTACATCTCTTCACTTATCGACTCGTGTTCAAATTGTTTCAATACTTCTATTAATGAAATAGCAGCAACATATTTCATTCATTAGGATTATCCAACCGTTAGCGTACCTACTTGGAATAAATACAATCTAGCAGAACTTGAATGAACGGAAAGATAAGCGCTGGCATAATGATAGAAGCTTGTGATACAACACTTCTGATAAGTATTCAGGGAAGGAGTCTACAGAGTCGGTAGATATAAAAAGATGCTCATGTTGTCTGAATAGAAGCAAAATATAAAGAAGTTTTGTCGGTACTATAACGAAGTATACAAGGAGCTATTAGCAGTAACTGCTAAAATAAATGCATGCCAAATTTCGGAACGCGGTTTCCCTTTTATCGTTGTCAAGAAAGTGTGAGAAAATGCATGTAGCCAGCCGGCAATGTGGTATATTTAGGTAAGGTTGAGCTGAGAAATTGGTACTAATTAAACAACAGTCAGTAGTAAGAAGCTGGAATTGGTCTTATATTGTTCAGATTTTAGTCCTCTAATACATTACTCATTTACCATTTTTCGTAAAAACTTATCGTTTTCCCGAAAATACGGATTTTTATAGCCTTGTCGAGAAATTTGTTACTGCCTTACAACTTTTTTCGATGTTATATGAATAAAGTTCTAAAAATCTAAAATGCTTTCTACTATTGATTATTGAATAGATGCAGCACCTAACCTAACTGGATCACGTTCCAGGCTAGGAACATGCATTTTGCCACTTCTCAATCACCTGGGCAACAATCAAGTGGGTAACTGCTTGTTGGTCTAAAACTGAATAAAAAGTATTGAAAACTCATTGTCATTCCGAATCACGTTTTATGCTTCAGCAATATCAGAAAACTCTGTGCAGTCAATCCTAAAACCAAACCTTCTCTGGTTCGAAATTAACGGTTACCGTCTACGTGGCTGTAGAATCGCAAATCGACAGCTAATGCATTTTCCACACCTCAGAGCTCTAAATCAAACAGTCTACTAGACCCGTCCTATAATTCTCGAATTCTCCGCAATTTCCAAGCAAGGCCGTTTCCTCGGGAACGGCATCAGTTGCGATAAACACCGAGTGTCGACGGATTTGATTAAATCGGAAAAACCTGCATTTTCCGACCCGGATTGCAGACGTTCGTGCATTGTTAAAGCACTACAATTCTCAGGGTTTTTCACGCCGCGAAGTCGTAAATACCCATAATCCAACGATGGAATATTCGGTTTTCGCGAGGAGATTTAGGAGTAGTTTCACGAGATGGTCGTTTTTATGTGGAAAATATAGATTTTCTGTCCCACGTTACGATCATATGTTCAACCTCAGCGGGAGTAACGGAAGATATCTACAAAGTTGCCTTCTTGAAGCTTCCATAAATAGCAAATCGAATTGAAAAGTATTAAAAATTTATTTTATTACAAAAAAATTCAACGAATACAAGTATCACATTTCAACCCTTAAAAAGCGCATTGCGTACCTACTCATGGCGAAACAGATGAGATGCAATTCGAACGAAATAGACAACGAAATGCAGCGCTCTGGAAAAAAAAGTTGAAACTCACAAAGTATTATATTTCAACATAAACTCAATGTACAGGCTGTCTCATTTTCGATGTCCTTACGGGGTAGCTCGCTTATTTTTAAAGATAGAGGTTTTCGGTTTTCGCGAACGTTGGCTACTTTTTTGTGAATCTCATGATACCGCAAACAAAATTTTTGAAGCTTTCTTCTTTTTTGAGATATAGAGCGAAGTTGAAAATATTGCATTTTGGCCCCCTTCTGTATCACAGCTGTCTTTCAACTTATAGGAAATGTAAAAACTGTTTTTATACACTTTTTTACGTAGAATCCAGTAGCGTAGTCAGATTTTTGAAATGAGCTGTCATTGTTTGAATATAACCCAATGTTATAATTTTTTAAATAGAACACTCTGTATATTTTTCCATATTCAAAACACAAATGCTTTGCGCTTTTCAAAAATATAAAATACTTATATAATATTCCAAGTATTAGCCCTGTATTTAGATAACTTCCTTTTTTTATGGCAAGTCTTTAATAGATCGTTCGACGCAATAAACAAAAATATCACTTCCATTTGTATAGCGTAAAAGTTTTCACTAAAAAAATTTTTATATTATTTATAATCAATTATTTTTATATTGTTTAATTTTCGTTATCAAACAATTTGACAAAACAATAAATTCAAACTCTAATGAAACTATTTATCGACTATATACGCTCTATATACCTAATTAGAAGGTGGCTATGAAAAAAAGCAAGTGCAGAATGCTTATAGTTCCTCTCAAAGTGTTCAAATTTTTCTTACAATGGCGAATGATAATCCAGTATATCAAAACTACGAAAAATTAGATATGGTTGAGATATATTACCAAGTTGGTTTGAATCCGAATCAAACGATGGACCTATTTTGAAAGGTATTTACTATTACCCAGTTACTGGGTGTCAGTTAGATAATAAGACAGATATTTCAAGTGTCCTGAAAGGAGACAACCGAGTAGAAAAATATTTGGCCGACTTAAAGAAAATTAGCAAAATTTCGGATCTTTTGAAAAGCCTTGGTCAAAAAGTTATAGGAAAGAAAATGCCGAAAAAATGAAATTAGTGTCCTCGCAAAGTTTCAAGAGAACAAAAATACTTGCAGAGAAAATGAAGATTAGGTTGGCATTCCAAGGACAAGGGTTTCGAAGATATTAAAAAAATGAAAGCCATATAAGTAGCGCTGGCATTTTTAATCGAGATAATCATCGTTATTGGTCAAATGAAAATAAGCACGATACGGTGGTTCGTCAAACATAAGGCAGATTCGGCTTTAATGTATCTTGTTTCGTTTTTGGAGGAAGATTAGCCTACCGCATTTTCGACGGTAACTTGAATCACCAAAGATATTTGGAAATTTTGGATAATTTTCTTTCTGAACTACTTGACGAAATTCCGTTGGCTCAATATAGAAAAGGTTTACCCTAATGTGAATTGGTTATAATGGTTCCATCAACTGGCTACAAAGGTCCAGTGACTTATCTTTATCAGATTTATTCATATGGGGCTATATAAAAAATTAAATAAACCACACTCTGCACGAATATCGAAATGCTCTGATGAATGCCACGAGAGAAGCTTTCGAATACTTAGGTATAAGACATTTGTTTTAACTGTGGTTCATTGGCGCTATCCTCAGAAGATGTCGGCTATGTCTTCAACAGAATGGGCAGTAATTTGAACAATATTTACAAAACATTTTAACAGAAAAATGAAAGAGCTTTGTTTTGTAGCAGTATTTCATATAAGTTTCTATTGTTGTTATAATAATTATTAAATGCATCTCTGTTTAGTAACTTATATTAAATAATATTTTTTTAATGAATACTTTTCATTTTAACCTATATAAATGGAAGTGATATTTTTGTTTATTGCGCCGAACGATCTATTAAAGTGATATTCGTCTCGACTGGCCATACAAAAAAGAAAATTATCTCTATACAGGGCTAATACTTAAAATATTATATAAGTCTTATATATTTTTGAAAAACGCAAAGCATTTGTGTTTTGAATATGGAAAAATATACAGAGTTCCATTTAAAATATTATAATATTGGGTTATATCTAAACAAAGACAGCTCATTTCAAAAATCTGACTACGCCACTGGATTCTACGTAAAAAAGTGTATACAAGACAGTTTCTACATTTCCTATAAGTTAAAAGACAGCTGTGATATAGGAGGGGGGCCAAAATGCAATATTTCCAACTTCGCCCTGTATCTCAAAAACGAAGCAAGCTCTGAAAATTTTGTTTACGGTATCGTGAGATTCACAAAAAAGGAGCCAACGTTCGTGAAAACCGCAAATCTCTATTTTTAAAAATAAGCGAGTTACCGCGTAAGGAAATCGAAAATGGGACAGCCTGTACGTACCAAACTTCAACCCTCTAACTCAATCTGCAGAAGCTGTGGAGTTTGACAATTTTTCAAAAACCCCGGAAACACGAGAAATATCTACATAAAGATGGCGGCGATTGGAAAAATTCAAGCAAATTTTGATAGTTTCGTTATGCCTCGGTAACCACTTCCCATACCATTATTTCAGCTCATTTGGTGTGATGAGGACTGCTGGAGATGTCAATATGTACCGGGAAGAATATTTATATGAAAAG
The DNA here is from genome assembly GCA_030704885.1 of Cynegetis impunctata. Classification (NCBI taxonomy): domain Eukaryota; kingdom Metazoa; phylum Arthropoda; class Insecta; order Coleoptera; family Coccinellidae; genus Cynegetis; species Cynegetis impunctata. The sequence continues at coordinate 327,154 of JARQZK010000048.1, forward strand.
TTGAATTCAGGGAACTATTAGTCCTAATTAGAAGAATTAATGGCAGCAATTGAACGATGTCTTCCAGAAATGGCTTTAAATCTTCTACATTTCAATTTCATTTTAAACTCAGTACGAACTTTCCGGACAACGCAATACATAGTTAACAACTTATATGTGTTTGCAGTCAATGTCATAGAAAGTTGAGGTAGCTTTCAATCTACGCCGGCTTCGATGGACAATATTTTTTAAACGTCAAATGAATTAGGTTTTCTTACAGAAGAACGAAGAAAAAATATTTTCATGAAGGCTTGATACTTACTCTCCAGCAGTTGAACCTGTAGAAGAAATCTCCGCGTCCGGAGGCTCCCTTCTGACGAAAGTTACTGTAGCTCCGGTATGTCTTGGGTTTATTTCGACAGTTAGATTCCAAGCAGATGCTTCAGTAGATGGCATCGCTTCTAGAATTTTCAGACCACTTTTAACACGACCTCTGAAAAGGAAATTACTTGGATGCTTAAGTGAATTTGAGAAATGGTGAAATAAATAATTACAGCTCCTAAAACTCACTTCGAAAACTTATCTGTTTATTATTATGTGTAATATAATTAAGATATTCTCAGATCTTGAATATATAAGCTAGTTTAAAGGAAGAAGTGTTGCGATAAAAGTTATAGTGAGTTAGCAAATAGATTTCCCACAAAGGGAAACATTGATGTCAAAGTCAAAGTCAAAGTCAAAATCTCTTTAATCAAAAAAATTTGCATAGTACAGTTACGTACAGCCATTGAATGATTCAGCGTCAATACACAAAAATTAAAAGTACAATATAAAATAACCTACTATAAACTACTATTAAGAACATGTTTCATACAATACAAACATCTTTAAAATTTCACATATTTCACATTCAACACTTTAAAAATCACTTACTGAGTAGGGTTCTACATTTAAAATAATTTCCTGAATACTTTTTTTGAAGCGTTTCAAACTGGTCTCCAGTTTTATGTTACGAGGCAATTTATTGAAGAACTTGACACACGAGTATCCCGGACCTCTTTCAGTTGCACTCAACCTGTGAGGGGGAACATTCAGACTCACACCCGCATTTCTAGTATTTAAACCGTGTTGAGTCTCCAACTCGGTGAATTTGTATCTGTTGTTAAAGAAAAAAACTAGACACTCATATATGTATAAGCCAGGCAGTGTCATGATACCCAGCCGTCTAAATCCCCCCTACACGACTCTCTTCCCCTTAAACCCAGAAGTATTCGTATTGCTCTTTTTTGAGCAACAAACACATGATGTGCGGCCGAACTTGCCCCCCAGAAAATTACTCCAAACCTTAGGATTGAGTGAACATTTGCAAAATAAACTGATCGTAAAGTATCTAGACTTAAGTATTTAGACATGATTCTTAAAGAAAATGAAGCAGAGCTAACTCTTTTGCAAACATATTCAACTTGGATAGACCAGTCCAGATTTTGGTCTATGTGAATTCCCTGAAACTTAGTGCTCTTGGCCAGGACGTCGCTCTGGTGGTCAAGCAGGACGGCCTCAGGGATTTTACCATTATTTTGTTTCGTTCGAAAACAGATATAATTTGTTTTTCCAGAGTTCAAGAACAGCCTGTTGGTAGTAAACCACTCTCGAGCCCTGTCCAAACGCTCATTACTAAGATTCAGAAGGTCATTGAGATTTGAACCGATTATTAGGATGCCAGTATCGTCCGCAAAATTTACCAAATGAGAGTCGTGGCTGAGAATCTCAGCGGCCAAGTTATTTACATAGAAGATGAATAGGAGAGGCCCCATGACACTTCCCTGTGGTATGCCCATTCGGAGACTTCCCTCCTCCGAAAAGTACTTGTCACCATTTTGTTCAACCACCACCTTTTGTTTTCTATTAGTCAGGTAAGACTTGATCCAACCGAGAGCAGGACCACGCACACCGTACCTTTCCAGCTTATCCAGAAGTATTCCATGATCTAAACTGTCAAATGCCTTTGACAGGTCTAAAAATATTCCCATAGACAAACTACCGTTCTCTTGTGCCAACAGAATTTTTTCTATGAACTGGTAAATAGCTGTCTCAACTGACTTACCCTTAAGGTAGCCATGCTGAGAGTCGGTGAAAATGATGATATACAGATTGATATTCAAATCAATGCATATCAAATATGTAAAAGTTCTGTTTATTAATGAATGACAAGAAACAATTATTTGATTACTCATTGTAACTTTATTTCTCTTCACCTTATCACGATCGCCGTCAGTAGCTTGGCCTTGTTTCTATCTATAAACACCGGGATATGCATCCTACTCATAGGAAACAACGGTGAATGTGGAACCAGCATGACGATGTCATCGGTTAGTTTCAACTCCTTGTAGGCACCTTTAGAAGGCACCAAATGCACTACTCCGACGGGGGTGCTGGGTTGGATCTGGATTTTCGGATGGCAAACTCCCTGCTCGTCAGGTCTAGTTTCGAGAACAGAATAGGAGACTTGAAGTATCTTTGGCGGAGTCTTTGTCAGTTTTCCTAAAGCAGAAAATTCATTAATAAATTATCTATGAATAACGTGAGATATTTGCCTAAAAAACAATCTTAATGGAATGATTTACCTACATTTTTTGATAAGATCAATTTTTGAGTACCAAAAATTGAGCAATTATCCCATCGGACTTCATACTAACATAGGTTATTTAAAGTACCATTTTGAACATTTGCCACGAATTGAAACTTTCATTTCTTTATAATATTTAAATATTAAAAATGTTGAGGAACCAAAACTTACAGTGAGTTAATGGAAAAACCAATGTTTTTTTCAATTTTACAGTATCTATGAAGTAAAGTATCATCGACCATACCCTGCACAAATTAATGAATTTTTTGGAAATTCGCTGTGTGATATAAAAATATTCAAATATGATTCCCGAAATATGATTCCCGAAATATGATTCCCGAAATTGAAATTATCCAAATTAATACAAATGAAAGTATTTTAATATCGTAAAATGTAAAGTTATTTGAATAATGAAAATCTATGCATTCGAAGTTCACAAATTTCGAATGAATATTTCTCGTGATACAGGATATCAAATTGTAGTACTTATATCAAGAAACGGGCAACTAGCAATAACGTTTTTAATCAAATGTTAATCGATTGAAACATCGAAAGATAATACAAGATGAAATTCTCAGGAGTGAGTAAATTCTAGAAATTCATAATTCTCATTGAATTGGCGTGAAACAAAACAAACATCAAGATTTACAAATAATAACATCTACTGCTAAATATCACTCTTCCGAATCAACAGATTACACTTACCCGGTCTGCCGTTTTTATCGGGCTTCGGTAAATTGGGCCAATACGAAAACGGGATGGTGATCTGGGCCAAACAAACGCCATCCTCGCCGTCAGGACTGCAAGCTGCGTGAAGGGTTGCCCGATCGGTCATGGTGGCGTGAAGTACGATGCAGACCTTTTGGTTTCGTCGGTCGACCAGTACCTGGCGTCGACTTCCTGGATCCGTTCCTGTGTGGAAGAGAACTCTAAGTACGGGCGAGTCACGCGGAATCTCGCTACGTACTATGTGGGCTGAAACGTCGAGGTGATGTGTGGTCAGATCTTGAAGATCTATGATGGGACCTAAAAATTATGAAACTTTAAATAATTTATCAAACAATTTGATTGTTGAAGTGAGTGTAAAATATTATCATTATCATTCAAACGAATATGATAGATATCCTATGACTCAACTATGGTTGCCAATTCTCTCGGATTGCCCGGGAGACTCCGGTAATAATGGTTATCCTCCCGACCTCCCGGGATACAATAATTTCTCCGGTTTTTCTGAAATCATACGCAACCGTCGCTCTTATGAAACTTCGATCTTTAATGATTTGATTTTGTGGAGAAAAAACGTTAAATATTAGATACTACTCGAAAAAAAAAGTATAATAATATAAATTTAAAATTGATTGACAATTTTACAACCCCCCCCCCCTTGTCGACTTCTTAAAATTCTCCCAGCTTGCTCATTTCGTTGGCAACCCTAGACTCAACTAAAAATACTACACGATGAGGTATACATTAATGAAATACCTAACTCAACTTATATAATCCGAGAGTAATGACCGATAAATAGAACAATAGATAACATCTCAAGCAAGGTACTAAAGAACGCGATGAAATAGAGCAATAAGACTAAAGTTTGTTAGTAGCTTTAATAGAATCTAGATTTGCCTGAAAAGAGTTACATCAATGCTACTCTTAAATGGGCGATGAGACACCAACACGGGATGAGTCCAGAAAGTTCCACATACTAAAAAGTCTATTTATCAAAAATTTCTGTCTGTGGTTGTTCTGTATTCGTGCGAATTACCACGCAATAGCAGTCTTCACTTAGAGTGAAAATATCAAACAGTGTTAAACTAATTTGTCGATAGTTTTTGGCCTGAAATTTGTCGGCAGTGTTGAAGATAGGGATAACATCAGCAGCCAGCAAAGACAAACTGAGGCAACCTTGAAGGACTTGGTCATTATCCTAGCCAACGAATAAGCACAGTCATGGAGTGACGGGGTTGTTGAATATTAACTCATTTGATATTATATATCATAAATGAAAATCATTGAACAGTTTTGCAAGTGAGCCAAGTCCATATTTCTTCACAACATATAGGTTTTCACAAAACTCAGCATAGGTTATGTGACTGAACAAAAATAAATTCAACGAATCAATCCTCCTCAACTAGGAATCACTGATAAGTGTTTATAAGATCGTAACAAATGCGTGTCCTTGATTTGAGTTGATTTGCGATGTTCCTTTTATTGGTGTGATAAACTACCGACTTTTCGGTAATTGCTCCTATGTATGATGATTTTCAATATTCAAACTCGGTGTAGTCGATGAAACTTTCTCAACAAAATGTTAGTTTCAATACAATATGTTTAAATTAACGACATATTTCGAATTTTAAAAAAATATTCATTGAAATTATTTACTTTGCCAAGTAATAAATGATTTCTCAAGCATCAGGTATTCTGTGTTAATTATAACTAACAACATATTTCACAATCAATCTAGTAATAAATTGAAACCAAGAAGATATTGAGATACCCGAAATATTCTAATGCGAAACTTTTAGTATTAGAGAAATGGCATGAAATAAATATTGACAGAGCCTTTATAACTCTGGTTCATCTTCGAAAAGGTTATGATATTAACGATTGAATAAATAAATAGCTTCATAAGCGAAATTAATTTACCTATTACTTGTTTGAAACTATATTATTCACGAATTTTATTTCTTCTTATCAGCAGCCTGTGAGGAAACATCGTTATATTATAATAATTGATTCAAAATAACGAGCTGTATGACTAAATTATTAGTCTCCATATGACATTAAACGAAAACAATAACCCCATCAGAAAAGCAAGCGTTCCCACGTGTTCACGCTCCATTAAACCCAAACATGAATTAAATATTTGCAAGCACTGCTCAGCCATTTGCACTTAGCAATGTTGCCAAGTCTTCTGAAATATCATTGAATCTAATAATTCTCGATCTGATTCATTGATATGGTGAGAACTTCTACTTAGTGTCATGTTTAATTGTATTTATCAAAATTGCTTGACTTCAATGCAAGTGAAATACCTTCAGAAAAACCAGGTAAAAATAAGAATACCTACAAGAGAAAAGCAAGCGTTTTCATGTGTTTACGAACCAAAACATCAATTAAATATTGGATTCCTTGGTCTTAGCAATGTTGCTAGGTATGGTGAAATTTCATCGACTTTAGTGATTCTGATCTGAATCATCAGTATGGTTAAAAACCTAGAACGCTTTGTCAACATTAATCGAAAGTGCCTGCTGCTGAAACAAATGTAACCAACAATACCAAAAGCTTATGGCATGATTTTTAGTGCACACAGTTCATACATAGTTTTCTTCAACGAATAATGTATCCACAGAAAGATCAACTTATTGTCATCCATATTGGAAACAGATACAAATTTTCAAATGGATATGACAATAAGAAGTAGGTTATAGTCGACACTGTAGAGTTATTACATAATTTTTTATTTGGTTACATATAACTGAAACTAATATAGATCATCTAAGATAGCTGAATTTAACTCAAAGCTAATGGCATACAATATAAGAATACATTTCTGCTCAATGCAAATGGAAGAATTTTTTTATATGAACAATTTTCTGAAAAGCGAAAGTTTATAACGCGTAATAAGTTACCAAAGACGATTCCAGTTAATGCCGGTTTATTCTGGATTTAAATCACTGCAAGTCATAGTAAACTGAAAACACCTCCAAGGATACAGCGTTTCGAAGGTTTGCGGTTTCATTCAGAAACTACCTCTGATAGGCCGATGTTCTGACTGTTGGATGTGCACGCTAAATTGATGTTTAGTATCTGCACACTGATATCTGGATCTCAATAAGAATAAATTAAACCTCCTCGCTGGCTGCCTCTCAGTACACTGTCTCCTCAGGAAGCATTTGATGAGAATAGGTTCATCAAAAACTGACGAGTGTAGATTATGTGGGGAGGAGAAGGAAACTCCTGTTTATCTGGTTACAGAATGTTTCACCATTGCAAGCCAACGGAAACAATGCTTTGGACAAGAAACTTGAACGAATGAAGATGTAACCTCCTGGAAGCCTTCCCAGATACTGGAGTTCATTAGTATTCTGGAACTAGAAGGCAAGCTGAAGATGATGCAGTAGTCCGAACAGCTCTGATACCGGGGCACAATATAATTTAATGTCGCGTTGCAATCCCAAATGAATAATAATAATAATAATAATAATAATAATAATAATAATAATAATAATAATAATAATAATAATAATAATAATGTTCTCAGGGTAGTCTATAAAAGATTTTTCCTTTCACACGGACTTAAAATAATAATAATAATAATAATGAAAGTGGACAGCCCAACAACATGCAGAGCATGCCATCGTTAGAAGGAAACTCTTATGCACATCCTGTCTGCTTGCAGTGTCCATGCTCCACCATATAGAAAGACATAATGGGGCGCTCGGAATTCTCTACTTCCATCTGAGGGAAGTTTATGGTATAGACAAAGAACCAGTGCTACCATATCTTCCACTAGAAATTGAAGCGGTTGTTGAGAACGATAGAGCTCGCATATACTGGAACTATACTTTTCCAACAACTCGGCAGATCCACGCAATAAAGCCAGATAAAGTCCTACTGGACAAAGAGCTCAGAGAATTGTTTGTTATCGAGTTTTCATCCCCGGCCGAAAATAAGGTGGTGATGAAAGAAGAACAGAAAAGGGAAAATACAGAGATTTTATGTTCGAGCTGTGGACACTATACCCAGGGTATAAAGTTAGGATGGTCGTACTAATCATAGGTTGTCTAGGCGGAATGCGAGCTAACTATGTGACAGAATTGAAAATTATTCCGGCATGCAGATCTCTGGCCGATATATTGACGCGCAGAATGCAGAAAGCAGTGTTGCTCGGGTCACTTCGAGTCATCAGGTCCCATGAACTATAGAGGTTTTTTAGTGAGTAACCAGCAACATCCGGAGTCTCACATGCCCTGAGAATGCGTGCGGGATACTCTCAGGGTAGTCTATAAAAGATTTTTCATCTCACACGGACGTAAAAAAAAGTAGTAATAGTAATGATAATTATAATAATAATCTGCATACTTTGTCTGCCCAGTGAAGTGAGCTCCTGATGGTATAATGTGTGCGGTGGATACAGAACACCGACCGTGGTAATACCTGTAACAGAAACACAAGTCGACAACCTTCATCCGATATTCGAGTGAATGAAGCTGAGCGGTCATCGACGGGTCGTCTATTAGCCTCACTGCTCTTGTTTGAATTGAGTCAATCCGATATAAGTGCTTAGAAGCATATCTAATTATACATGGGAGCAGTATTTAAATGCTAGCATTAAACGTGAGTTTTTAACCAAGCAACTTACATACTTAGGTACGCTGGCTATTATTGTTGAGAGGTCCGGGTTCGAACCCCGGGATCGACTGGCCTGCCATTAGTTTTTCTCAGAACTTTCCTCATGCTGTTAAGTAAGTCACTACTTGCATACTTCCACGGCGCATGCTGGGCCAGAATTATCCTCTCAACCCTACCCACACTTCCTCTGTTCTATAAATATCCTGTCTCACCCATCCTTAATGCACTTGTACATACAAGTGTATCTTCTGATCTGGCTGAAGGAGTTCATCCCATAACTCAGAGCCCGCCTCCCTGACACATACTTAAGGGAGGAATGAAACATGCAGAACTTGCCAGTTTTTTGTTTGTTTGTACAAAGCAATAATAGTTGCTTAGGCGTCTACAGTTTCTTAGTACGAAAAAGACAACTAACCTTCGACTTAGCAATTGTGGAGACATATTCCAGGCTAAATCAGAATTAACGCCGATTCTAAAAAGATGAAGTTTATGGTTGGCTCAATTGTTTGGTTTTCTTATAGTAATTGAGGACTTATGAGGGATATTTTTCTTGAAAAGAGGAATGTTTGTGGCATCAAAAACAACTAAATTATGAGATAGCCAGAAATGTATCATGAAATGAAATTCAACTATATTTATTTTAGTTTTTTAGGTGATACTATTAAGAATGAGCCTAAAAAACGAAATATAAAAATAGGTATTTTAATAAAACACGAAATATAAAAATAGGTATTTTAATATAATATAGTGGCACTTAATCCACAAATGTTTTTAATTCGTTCATTCAGAAATATTTAAATTGTTAAACAACCTTATCGGATGTGAAAATATGATGCTTTTCATATATTTTGGAAGCGAATATCAGGGATATTCCGGTTTTCGTTTCGGCAACATTGGCACTGAATTCATTAGTAGGATAACTCTCGTCAGCACCCATCTGCAGTCAATTACTTCAGCGATGGTGAAAATGGAATAGTCGAGAAATATGGAGGCATTAGAGCAAACCATGAGAGTAATCACGAACGACTAAATATGCCGAATGAAATTGCTATTTTCGTCGAAATCCGTAAAAATGATGGTTGATTTAACTGACGAAAATCCATTACCTAGCAACATTCGACGAGCAAGGATTTAATATATTTTTTAATATCTTCATGATAGAAAGCGTTCGAAAGCAATGGTTATTGACAAAGTGAAATAAACTTTTGTTTTATCATGAAATTGAAGGTTTTATAGCAAATATTTCAATCGCGCAAAATATATCTGCGAATAACTTTTGAAATACATCTGCGGGTAACTTTCGAAACACAAATGGCCACAAGCTCATAGGAACCTATATTTAGTAGATAGTATTTTTTATTAGTAATTGACCATTGCGAGAGAGGTTTTAGAATCCGTTTTATAACTCCTGGACCACAATTTTTGAGTTTTCTTCTGATATATTATATTTACAGGAAAAAATATACTTAATATCTATATATTTCTAGGTATATTGTGGCATTTCCATCAAATGAGCAAGAACTTGGTATCTGGGGTTGTCCTTGAGTCAGAAAAAACATTCCAATTGTGGGTAAATTAATTTAAAAGTTTGGGGATTGGAATTACTAGGAGGAGACTGAACGAAAAAGATTTGAAAATTAATTATAAACACCATATTCAGCTATGTAGAGCTCCTTAAAGGTGTATGTAACTACAAACATGAAGGGTTTTTGTATACCCAAACTATCTTAAAATTAAGTTACATGGCTGAAAATGTGTATGTGGATGTAGTACCTTTTCGTGATATATTCAGTTAAAATATTACAAGAGCATCGAAAATAATCGATTATACACTTCCGAGTCACGAGACGTATTTTGTGAAACATCACGAAAGCGCAGCTCGAGTGATGTTACGAGGTCAGTATAACGATTATTTTCGTTTGTTCGAGTTGGTATTCGTTACGATTATATAACAAATAAAAAACATTAGTAATTTTTTTGACAAAAGTCAAAACATCGTCAATATAAAAATATTCACATTTTGATACGAGGCGAAACACCAAAACGATAATATCACGTCGTCATGGGTATATTCACTTATCAATACGAAGTAACTATGAAAAATTCACGGATTCTATTGGCTTGTTCACATATGAGTTATATAATCATGTAGATATTTTTGATTGTTCATGGTTTTTGAGAATTTGCGAACCTGCATAGCTTCTTCAGATTGAGTTAGAGGTTTGAAATTTCGTACGAGAATTCAGTTGATGTTACGGTGTAGAGTAGATGGTGATTTCAATACTCTTGTATCATTTTAGTGTAGATAGTTAATGTTTCTTCGTGAGTTTTAAGGTTTTGCTCTTCTCCACTTCCAAATTGAATTAGAGGGTTGAAAATGTGTATGTACGGAAGAATAATGAAGAGGGGAAAATACGACCTTGGTGACAAAGCTGTGCTACTCACGCGTTTTTTTAGGTTTATATTAAATCAACGTTACCTAGAAAATTTTTCAAGTCAGATAATATTAATTGCCCATATTTTCAATTGAGGTGAAACATTTTTATTTGGCAGTTATTTTTTTCTAATAATATCGAGGTGGAACATTAAAAAAGAGTATTTCAGTCATAAGATCATACTTTATATGATTATTGATGTAAAAGTTATATTATGACTTCTTACTGTAATATTTTATATGATAACACAAAGACTGTCTAAACTGAACTGGTTTCTTTATTTCACTATATACATTATACAGTATCACGTAAAAAGTAATCGCACCAGATGTGCTAGAATCTCACTATATGCATTTAATATTTACATTATAACACCCTCACCCTTATTTACAATTTAAATATTTTACATATTTTTTTAAAATATATACAATAATGAACCTTACTTATTTCGAGTGCAATCGAGGCCTCGAATTATAAGGCTTCAACGTTTCCTCAACTTGAGTCAATTCTACATTAACGTTATTCCTTTCGTCTACATTTTCATTACAATCGTTAACTGAAACACTTTCTTCGTTCGATGGCAGGCATACTGGGTAAGAATTAATTTTAATTTGATCGGCATGCCTTTTTGAAATTTTGCCATCATCCGAAGATTGTACTTCATATACAACATTTCCCTCTTTTTTTTACAATTTTACCTTGTTTCCAAGTAGGCTTATTTTGGACAGAATAATCTTTATAAGTTATCGAATCACCAGGTTTAAATTCTCTGTATTTTCCTCCATAACTATGGACTTGATCATCCTTTTTAAAATCAAACAACCTATTCCTCTCTGGTATCAAATTATCAAATCTAGTTTTTAGATTTCTACCGAACATCAACTGAGCTGGACTATACCCTGTTGTGGAATGTGGAATACTAGTCAAACAAAAATCTTTTTATAAAAACCTGAATATTCTGATTTCCTGCATGTGCTTTTAGAATAGCTCTTTTGATTGTTTTCACTGAATTTTCTGCGGCTCCATTACTCGAAGGATGGTAAGGTGGGGAATGAAGCTGTCTGATCCCGTTTTGTTCTAGATAATTTTGAAATTCCGCTGCATTAAACGGTGGCCCGTTATCCGAAACAAAAGTGTCAGGCAAACCGAAACGAGCAAATAGAGTTCTCTTTATTAATAACGCTAGTAGTGGTCGTGGATACCATGTGCAGTATTTCGACCCATTTTGAGTACGAATCAACAATTACTAAATATTTATTTCCGAAAATAGGCCCTAAAAAATCTACATGAATTCTTGACCATGTTTTTTTTGTATTTGGCCACGGTGATAAAATTGACTTCCGAGGATTGTCACGTACTTTAATACAAATATTGCAGTTTGTACACCTTTTACAAATATCTAGATCAATGTTAGGCCAGTACACATAAGAACGAGCCAGTGATTTACATTTATCAATACCTAAATGCGTGGTATGTATTTCCTCTAAAATATTTTCCTGTAATGATTTTGGTATACATACACGATAGCCCCATAAAATAAAACCTTGATCAGAATTTAATTGGTATCTTTTGTTCCAATAACAATTTAAATTTTTATCAAAATTTTCATTCGGCCAACCATGTAAACAATATCCTAAAATTTTGTTCAAAATACGATCCTTCTTTGTTTCTTTTGCAATTAGTTTAATGTCAACTTTTAAATTTTCATTTAAATAAAATAGATGACTCAAATCAGAGTTCTCATTAATTGACGAAACTTCAACTGAATTTAAGGGTAATGGAGATAACGCGTCAGCAATGCAATTTTCTTCAGATTTGATAAACTTAATTTGAAACTTATATGTTGATAGGATTATACTCCACCTTTGTAATCGACTAGCGGCAAAGACAGGTATTCCCTTTTTACTTCCGAAAATGGTAATAAGCGGCTTATGGTCCGTCAGTAATGTAAATTCTCTGCCGTAAATATATTGATGAAATTTTCTAACACCGAAAATTATAGACAATGCCTCTTATTTGACTATAGTTTTTCTCCGCCGCGTTTAATGAATGAGAAACAAATGCGATCGGCTTACAGTCTCCATTGGCAAATTCATGTGAAAGGACTGCTGCTATTCCATATGATGATGCATCGCAAGCTAATGTAAGCGGTAACTCAGCATCATAATGTGTTAATACCGGTGAACTCATCAGTTCGCGCTTTATATTTTGAAACGCTAATTGCTGCGATTTTCCCCAAAAAAAATTAACATTATTTCTCAGTAAATAATATAAGGGTGCCAATTTATGAGCAATATTAAAAATGAATTTGGAATAATAGTTGACCATACCGAGGAATGCTCTCAATTGTGTAATATTTGAAGGAGCTCCAACATTCTTAATAGCTTCAATTTTTCGAGGACAAGTCTGAATTCCACCTTTATCAATGATAAAACCTAAGTAGTTAACCGATTCCTCAAGGAATCTACATTTATCAATATGTATTTTTAGACCATAATCTTGAGAAAACTGTCATTAATATGTCAAAATGTTGTTCTTTTGTTTTAGTAGCTATCAAAATATCCAAAAATATAGAAATTCCCTCTATTCCACTAAATAGATTTTCTATCAGTCTTTGAAAAATTCCCGGACTTGAAGCAACTCCATATGGAAGGCGATTATACCTAAATAAGCCTTTATGTGTATTAATAACCACCAAATCTTTCGATTGATCATCTAATTCAATTTGAGCATAGGCTTGAGCGAAATCTAACTTACTAAAATAACAACAATTTTTAAGACAAGTCAGCAATTCATCAATTTTTGGAACAGGATATTTATCCACTTGCAAATATCGATTTAAAGTGACTTTGAAATCGCCACATAATCTGATTTGTCCATTTCTTTTTAACACAGGGACAATAGGCGTCGCCCAGTCACTAAATTGTACTGGTGTCAAAATGCCTTGATCCATCAATGAATTTATTTCATTTTCTACTTTTATTTTCAAAGCAAAAGGCAAAGATCTAGATTTAAGAAAAATGGGCTTCTTATTGGGTTTCAAATATAATTTAACCTTGCCAGCTGTACAGAACCCCAATTTATTTTCAAACACATTCGGAAATTTAGAAATTAATAAACTCGAAATATAAGTCGAATTCTGCTTTATTTCAATTGCATTTAAATTTAGTATTTGATCTATCAAAATATTTAACATTCTGATCCAGCCTCGGCCCAGTAGTGGAGGTCCACCCCCTCGAATAACATAGATTTTCATTTTATTTTTGGAAATATTACCTATTTTGACATTCACTTCTAGAAAACCCAGAGAATTTATATCTGATCCTACATAAGATTTAAATTTTATACAAGAGGTATTCAATTTGAGATTCTTGAAATATAAATTATAAAATTTTTCTGATATGGACGAAATAGCCGATCCGGTATCAATTTCCATTTCAACTAAGGTTAAGTGGGGTAAGTGTGTTTTCGGGGTAAGTGTGTAAGCGCCAAATAATTCTTATTCCGATAACATACTGGTGTAGCCATCTATAAAACATTATCTAAAGGTTCATAATAGGCCATTGTAAGCTACAGCCGAAGTTAAGATAATTGCTATATTGGCGGGAAAAGCTAATATTTCATAACTTCTCACTATACACAGTGCATGTAGTTGGTAGACGTTTACTCATCGTGCGACATCATAGTTCCAAGTGAGTTTTTTGAAGTTTTTTTACTACTAATATGGTAAGAAACAGTTCAATTTTAACCTGCAGTCGTTATTTTTGTTTTAGATTAAGCGTTTATTATTATTTGGTACTAGTACACACTTGTCCCACTAAAATTCTACTCTGTGGAAGTGTGTATTAATTCAGCTGGACAAGTGTGTACTAATAGTGAACATGAGAAAAGTTCACTATTTGAAGAGCTGCTTCTGGAAATGGTGAAACAACACAGAAGAAAAGAAGATAAGAAACCTAGAAGAAAAATCGCGGGTGGAGCTGAATTATAACTGCTCCAGAGGTAATTGAACATTTACAGAAAAAACTAATTAAGAAGACAGTGAAAAAAAATGAAGTCTCTAACGTAGTCAGTGAATCAGAAACATCATCAGATGAAGAAGAAGTATGTGAAGACCAGAGAGACGATGATATTGACGAAGAATTTAGAGATCAGGAAGAATGATCACATTTATGGATGAACTAAACAAAGAAAATTCAGATGTAGATGTTAGTGATTGGATATTGGAAGTATTCATGTTACTGTCAACAAAAAAAAAAGACGAAGAGGTAAAATTGAAATTTCTAAGAAACGTTCATTCGTTAGATCCAACTGCTACAAATTCTTTCATCTGGGCTGATCCTGAGGAATGTGCTTTCATTGGAACTCACAATATGATTCTGGTTCTTCCTAAGCTAGTTGTTACTTACAGGATTCTGCCTCGATTTGGACTTTCTTTTACAGATTATAATGTTTCATTAGTAATATAACTCGATTTATTCAAGTATTTTACTTTACTTTTAGGATATATTCATGTTTTTTCTTCACTTTTAGTTATTCAGTTAATGTCCATTTCTTGTTAAAAAGTTTGTAACTTGAAGAGTTTGTAAGATAAAAAAAATTTTTTTGCACCAGTCGAAAAATAAAATATCGCAGTTTGACCCACTTGCCCCAGACTTCTACATTTCTTGATATGTGCATTACATTCGGCTTGCATACACACTTTCCCCGTTTCACAGGAGAAGTGTGTACTATGGGCATAGAAATATATATAATATAGAAATAAATGCGAAAATGTGTCTATATCAAAGTTTCATTAGGAGGACTTGTAGGCAATACCCATAACTATGTTATGCCAAAATTTGAGATCTGCAACTCTAGTGCTTTGCTTAAAAATATGGTGTATATACGAACTTTCTAAATATTGCTACACACTTACCCCACCTTACCTTAATTTAGAATTTATGGTAGCCTTTATTATAAGTGGATTGTCTCTACTATGATTTATATTAAATAAATTCTCGCTGAAACGGAAATCGTCATCGGGCTCAACACATAGACCTTATAGTACATGGACTGCTAGTCCTCCATATGCCCATGCAAAAGAAAGCGGGGCCAACATCTTTTGTTGAAATGTCAAAGATAGGGGAAGCCGAATCGCGCCGATGTTTTACGAACTCGTACGAATGGCACGAAATGTAAACACTGGCATTTTGCGTCGTTACCGAGTTATAAACATCTAAGAATGATAAAATTCTCGCGTTTTTTTCAACCACACACCATATTTTTTTATTAAAGTTACGATCATTAGTGGTTCCAAGCGCAATGTTTTGCCTAATTTGTGGATGCATTCCCAATTCTCGTGCCGAGGGAATTACTTTCCACGGGTATGTACCTTTTTGAATGTAAAAAACCTGAGCATTCTGTTTTTCAAAATCGTACTTCAAATTTATTATTGTTGTACATTCATCAGTCCATGCAACAACTAAATCCACTGCGATGCACTCAGGAGACCAGTATATGAATTTTTTTTTGGATGGAAATATTTCGGACAATTTTTAAAAAAATGTTGTTATTTATCATAACAAAATTTATCAAATATCGAATGGAAATGGTGTTTTTCGAATAGTATATAATTTACGAGATTTTCGATTTGGTAGTTTTATTTCAAATATTTTCATTTTTAATGGGGGGTCATTTGATAATTTCAGTAGCTTTTATAAACAATTATGGATTCGTATAAATTTAAACACTTACAACAAGCAAAATCAAGCTTGATAAATGTTAATAGTGACTGACAGCAACTGACAGTTGCTGACAAAAGTGACAGAATCAGGCTTGTGTTTACATTTCGTGCCATTCGTACGAGCTCGTAAAACATCGGCGCGATTCGGCTTCCCCTATCTTTGACATTTCAACGAAAGATGTTGGCCCCGGCTTTTTTCGCCCAACTAGCAGTCCATGTACTATAAGGTCTATGGCTCAACAACACTGTCATTGGTATTCTGTTCAAGATATTTATTATATCGCAAATTTGATTTTTGACGACAGACAGTACTCACGTGACCGATCTTCTTACACTTATGGCACTGCGCATCTTTGAAGAAACACTTTAGTGACACATGATTGAATTTGCCGCAATGGCCGCACTTCTTCAATTTTTCGGGTGTTGCACGTGGTCTTGAAGATGAATAGGACTGCTTCCCTTCAATTTTCCTCCAAGATGGCCGCTGGCTGCTGACATTAATTTTATTAACTTCAATCAAACCAGCATTTTTTTCTGCAGCTTCCATTGTAACTACTATTCGCACCGTTGATTTGTATGTTAGAGATTGTTCTGCAAATAATTTCTTTCGCACCACTTCGTTACGCAATCCAAAAACTAATTGAACGCGTAGATTGGTCTCTAAGGTGTTACCGAAATTGCAAGTTTTCGCCAATTTCTTGAGACTTGCCATATAATCACCAACTGATTCTTCTTGATTTTGAACACGTTGGCGAAATTTGTATCTTTCGGCTATTTCTGGTTTGGGTTCCACATGCTCTTCTATGATTTTCACCAATTCTTCGAATGTTTTATTTTCTGGAGAATCAGGAGCACACAAATCATTCATAAGCTCGAACGTTTCATCCCCAACTACCGTAATCAGGATTGCCGTTTTTAATTTCTCATCCACTGAGTTTACTTTGAAATATTGTTTAATACGTGTAATGTACGTACTCCACTTTTTCTCGGACAATTTAAATTCATCGATTCTTCCAATCGACATTTTCAATTTAACTTAGTTACGAATATTCGTTGAACGTAATTTATTTAAAAATTTAACGATTATTTTCCTCGTCGCAATTGTAATATTTTATATGATAACACAAAGACTGTCTAAACTGAACTGGTTCCTTTATTTCACTATACAGTGTGGAACAGCCAAATGGAACAAATTCGATAACGAATAAATGAGAGCGTGTTGGGAAAAACGCTTGGACACGTCGATTTGTATTTTTAGATGAGCATTTTTTTCAAAAAAAAATAATTATATAGGGTGTGTCATGTGCCAGTGGCCGATACCAACTTTCTTATTTTAAATACAATTCCCTGTGTATTATAATTCTTTTGGATTCTTCAGAAAATTCTAGACATTATTCATGTACAATGTTCCATACCTATCTTCAACTGTTTCGGAAATATTAAGTGTTTTCAGATGTATTACAAAAATTCGCCGCGAACGTCTTGGCAACATGCTAATCTGGTATAGAAATGTCTTCTAACGTTTGTAATACATCTGAAAACACATAATATTTCCGAAACAGTTGAAGATAGGTATGCAACATTGTATATGAATAATGTCTAGAATTTTCTGAAGAATCCAAAATACTAATAATATACAGGGAGTTGTATTTAAAATAAGAAAGTTGGTATCGGCCACTGGCACATGACACACCCTATATAATTATTTTTTTTTGAAAAAAATGCGCATCTAAAAATACAAATCGACGTGTCCAAGCGTTTTTCCCAACACGCTCTCATTTATTCGTTATCGAATTTATTCCATTTGGCTGTTCCACACTGTATACATTATACAGTATCACGTCAAAAGTAATCGCAGCAGATGTGCTAGAATCCCACTATATGCATTTAATATTTACATTATAACACTTACCACAAATGTTTGTTATATTTGAGAGAAAAATTAGATATATACTATACTATAAGCAAAACAAAACTATAGGTATGTGTGGGAAATGAGAATATAAATGAGAATAATGAAATTTGGATTCCGTTTTTACTGATTGACATTTTATAACATTATGTTCAAAATCACAAATTGTTTTATCGTACAGTATATAGATAATACTAGTCAATAATTTTATTCGGAATAATGATTTAATATAAGTGAAACAGGTATAAAATCGAGTAATAATCAATTCAAACATTACAATGATTTCAGAATATATTATTTATGAATATGTTAAAATATGTCAATCAGTCAGTCAGGTCATTCGAATAATAGTTTAAGCTACAGAGAATCGATACAGTACTGAGTAATAATTCATTGAAAGCTTCTTATCTATCTATTATCTAATAATTAACTATATTAATTATATATATTAATTATATTAATAGTTAGACTAACAAGCGCTAACGATAAAATTGTTTGTCAAATTTTAGGTATTTGTCAAATTATTTGATAGTATAGGTACGGCTTTGTTTGATGCATTTGTGGAATAATTTACTAGTTTGATGAAAATCTGGATTGACGGCATTTTTGACAAACAAATTTGAAGTTTTATGGTCCATTCGCAGGAATTTAGCTTAATTATCCAGTTCTGTGCGTTATTACGCACAGAACTAGATAACTAAGATAAATTCCCGTAACAAATTTTCGTGGGCAAACTTTTCCCTCAAATTAAACTATTCTCTAGTTCAGCGTCTGCTCTTTTTCTATTATTATATTTATCTTTTAATACACAGAGCTAGTGTTATGGAGGGTAGAAGTAAGGAGGACCATCTCATATTGGAAAACAGTCGCAAAAGTGTCCAGTTGTAAACTGCAAATTGCAGTTCCAAAACCCTCCAGAGTGGCGCCAGAATAGCAAGAGAGCATGAAATAGGAAGGGATTCCATGCCGCGCTGTTGCCAACTTTTGTAATTGGGATTTTGAAGTTTGAAAGCTAGGTTATGTAGTTTATTTTTGAATGGGTGCTTTTATTATCTTATTTATTAGTTTATTGAATTAGTTTATTTTTGAGTCACTGTATTTTCTTTCCATGGAACTCAGTTCGTCTTCCAAAATTTTTTCAAGATACCTACTAGTCCAAAAATGCCGCTCTTCTGTTTAAAATGTGTAAAACTGTAATCGACTCATCGTGATATTCAAATCGCCATAAAAGATGCGCATAACATTGAACCTAAATCTACAGAGTACGATGAATCTGTTGGTAAGAATTTGTTAATGAGGTAAATAAAAGTAAAAACGACTTCAATATGACAACAGCGCGTCATTTGAAATGTACCCACTTGCTATTGTGGCGCCACCAATTTGACGATTTTTGACGGACACTTTTTCATACACAGAGATGGTCCTCCTTACTTCTACCCTCCATAGCTAGTGTCAATGCTAAAAATGCTTTATCCGTACAGTTCATTGTTTACGGAACGCCTCACGTTACGATAAAAAGAAAATCGAAACTACGAAAGAATTTGACAAATTTGTTTGATCGCTTATGACATTGCTTGAAGAACACGTGAGGTTTGTCAAACAAATTTTCTAACAAATTTGATTGTTTACAGGGCGCTTAACTGTTTGAATATATATATATATATATATATATATATATATATATATATATATATATATATATATATATATATATATATATATATATATATATATATAAGGGAATGAATAAAATCAGTGAATCAGTCAGTCAATCAGTACATTTGGATAATGGCTTAACATACGTAAGGTAGGTACAAAATTGATTAATGATTTATTGGCAGATCTTCACAAGTAACAGTATGCTAAGAATACTCTATTGTTTGAATATATCAAATATGGGGAATTAATCAAGTAATTCAGTCAGTCCGTCAGGTCATTTGAATAATGTGAGGTGAGCCCCTTTACCAAAAATATCAAATATAACGGCTTCACTTTCATCGGAAATTCAAGTGAAAAACTCAAATCTTTTTTATCTAAGCCCAACATCAACTTAAGAAATCATATAAAAAATAATAAATCAAAAGTTCACAAAAACAATAAATCAGGAGTTTATAAAATTAATTGTGGTGATTGTGACAAGTTTAACATTGGTAGAACTTTCAGAACCTTTAAGACCAGAATTTCAGAACACAAACGTAGCTCTGTTAATCAAAAGTCTGATTCACATTATGCAAACCATTTAATAACCAAGAACAATTTTGACTTTGAAATATTAAATGCTGAAAGTAAGGGAATTGAACTTAATTTTCTAGAATCATTACAGATAAATAAATACAAACATTCAGGTCTCCTATTGAATAGCCAAATTAATCATACTACAAGCCCCCTTCTGAATGTTTTCAAAATTACCGAACTACCTGACTTGCAGTTTAGAATGGGTTTTTCCTATTCTACTAATTATAACCATCTTCCTATGTGCATTTTCTACACAATTTGTCACCAAGAAGGTGAAGTTTCACCGAAACGTGCGTCATGCGTATTTTAGATGATAAACGTGTAAATTGATCTCACAAACCCTTTGTTTAAATACATTTGAATAATTGTTTAACTTACGTAAAGTAGGTACAAAATTGAGGAGGCAACGATAAATTAGCACATCTTCTTAAGTGTCAGTGTTCTCAGAATACATTATTCTTTGCCTTTATCAACTATAGGGAATGAATCAAATCAATTAGTCAAGTCATTTAGATAATGCCTTACCATAAGCAACGTAGGTACAAAATTTAGTAATGATTAATTAGCACATCTTCACAAGTAACAGTGTTCTCAGAATACATTATTGTTTGAATATATCGAATATGATTAATGAATCGAGTAAATCAGTCTGTAAGTAAAACTATTTGAATAAATGTTTAACAAACGTAAATTAGGTATAAAATCGAGTTGTCTATATCGATTGTCACATCTTCACAAGCATCAGTATTCTTAGAATACATTATTTTTTGAATATATCGAATATAGGGAATGATCAAGTCAGTTAGGTCATTCGAAGTAATAGCTTAAGCTACATGATTGTTTGAATACATCAAACAATCAAGTCAGTTAGTCGTTGAGTAAGATGTCGCTATATAACGATTGAATTAATTTGTACGTAATTTTGGTAAAAATGGAAAGTCTCACATTTGTTACTATGAATTAATGACCACTAGAACATACTCCTTTACTTTCAGTCGACATTAATTTGCAGTCCCGTTTGGAATACTCTCGAAGTTTCGAAGTAATATCTTTGTAATTATAGCAATCTCCTGAAATATTACTATTTGCGCAGTATCGAAAGTTTGATATTATATCTTTCTGAATAAAAAATCAATCAACCGCTTATCGACAAATTGAATGAAAAATCAGAAAAAAAATAATCTTCGAATTATTTCTATGTTTCAACAGAAAAAACTGCTATATTAACTGCTACTGTCACATTTAAGTAAAATATATTTTTTCGGTGGAAGATTCTGAAACAAAGGTCTGAATTATTTATTTTTAGAGTTTATTCTTTGAAAAGCGATTTTCATATTTAGCCGACAGTATGAAAATTTCATGAGGAGTAAAATCGGGCGTTAACTAAAAGTGAAATTTACGTTTCTTTGCGCAATGTATCATGCGCACCTTTCACTTTGAGATTATTAGTATACCGCCGCATATATTAGGGTATACCGGCAACAGTCGATGCACCACGAGAGTGAAGATGGATATTGGATCTCGATGTCGGAGTAATGGCCATTGCAGACGACGAGTGTGAAAATAGATGTTGGATCTCGAGGTCGGAGTGATGAGCATTGTTCAAGCTCGAACCAACCTGGGATGAAGCGAACATACTTCCAGTCGACAGAGAATGCCACGGGCAGTCGTCAGGTATGTTTACTTGATTTCAAAATTAATGCGACGCGACGCAGAGAGATATACACTTGGGTCTTGAAATATAGACACAAGGAAGGGAACAGGTTCTAGTGCTGACCGCAGCACGAGAGTCCTAATCCAAGTGTGAGACTGAAGGTTTAGTAGGCTTATGCCCGGAAACCGAAAGAACAGAGGTGTTTTTAGTGGATAGGCAATGTTGATATATATATTTATATATCAACTATTGAATCCCACACAGGCCGGGTTCGCAACCGGTATCGCTTTTGAAGTTTTCACCTCGATTATTTAAAAAAAAAAAAAAAAAAAAGTCGATGCACCAATCTAGTTAGCCTAGTACTTAGGTATGCTGGCTAGTATTTGGGAGGTCCCGGGTCCGAACCTCGGGGCCTACTGGTCTGCCCCGAGCCCTGAGTTTTTTCAAAGGTTTCCTCATGGCATAAAGTAAGTCACTGCTCGCATACTTACAAGGCGAATGCTGGGTCAGTATTAATCCTCTGACCCTACCCACACTTTCTATGTTCCATAAATATCCCTTCTCACCCATCCTGAACGCACTTGTAGAATCAAGTGTATCCTCTGATCTGGCTGAAAGAGTTAATCCCAAACTCAAGCTGCCCGCTTCGCCTACACATACTCCAGGGAGGAATGAAACATTTTTTTTTACAGTTGATACATGTATAGGTACTTATATCTAGTGATACTTATATTCATGAACAATGAACAAAATTATTAAGTGCTTGATGTTGATAAAATATTGAAAGATATAAACAAAACTGATAAGAATGACTATAAATGACGAAGAAGAAGAATCTGCACACGTGGATGCCGTTTATTTTATTATTATTATTAATTGAACTAACGAACAGCTGTCTGTTATTTTAATGTTTGTATGTATGTTTGTTTGATAAATTGCATATACCTATCTTTTATATTATAGGTACCTATATTATGCTATTAAAATTAATGTTGGAGTTTACGCCGCATATATTAGTGAATAGGTTTATATGATACAACACATACAACAGCAACCTATACGTCAGTTTTTGCTTTGATTTGTGCACAATAAACAAAATTATCAAGTGATTGAAGTTAATAAAAATTTGAAAGATATGAAAAAACTGATCGGAGCTGACACACAATTTTATTTTAATCAGCTATACAAACTATATTAAAACTATTTTGAATTTATAAATTCACAAGAAAAAATATGACATGAAACATTCCTATTCATGTTTTAGTACATCTCTAGTTCTAGTTGAAATACCCCCCAAATTATTCCATCTGATAACAATGTTTTCCTACTTTCCAATAACTAAATTTAAATGTTCCTCTCGGGAAATCTAAGGCATTAAGCCAACGTCGCAATATGCTGGCGAACGTCCAAAAGATTTTGTTTGACAGTAGCAGAAGAATTTGCAATAATTTGAAATATCGTGACTTTTACGTCGAATCTATCAGAAACTGTCCCTCGATAGGTATTCAGAATTCTGTGAATTCTGCTATCAATTCATAAAGAAAACTTCTAAAACTAATCACGAAATTTCAATTCAATGATAATGTGATCTGCTTTTGATGAAAAATAGAAAAGGTTTTCGCCATGCCTCAACTTTTTGAAGAGTTAATGGAAATATTGCTAACATTTCTCTAAAATCTTAGAATATAAATCATAATGACAGTTACGAAATTGTAACGACACTGTCAGAAAAATTTTGATTCTATTCATTCAATTTGACTGATAGACAGGAAAAATATTGCAGATTTTAATAATATATCATATATTTCGAGTTACTAAAATTGTTAATATTTATCTGAAATCACCGTCCTTAGAACACTAACAGCAACTCGTGAAACCAATCATGAAATTATAATGAAACTTCCATTATTTTCATACTCCAAGTTACTTTAGACCAGTGATGGGCAAAGTACGGCCCGCGGGCCAGCTCCGGCCCACGAAAGGAATTAATCCGGCCCGCCGAAGGTACATCGAAATGAATAGTATTATACAGCTCTCGATAATAATATATTAAAACCAGCAGTAGAAAGTAGAATAATAGATGCATAGGTAAAGGAGCCAGCTAGACTTGCCGCGTAGTTCAACACAACAAAAAAACAGTCTGAATTCCAATTATTCGAATACAAAGATTAATGTACAGATTTACTCAAACACTATAACAAATTCAATAAAAATTGCAAAAAAATTACCCATTTTTAAATGAGTGTTGGGGTTGTCTGAAATCATTTAAAACTCAGCTTTTTGTGTCTGATAACTGCATGGAGAATAAGGATTTAACACTTTCCATGTTCAAAATCCATGGTACCAGTTAGTGAGAACAAATAGAAATAATTCAGTCAGGCATTAAAGAATCTTCACACCGAATTTGAAATTAGGTCTCAAGGTATAAGAACATCGCTAGATATTTTTTCCAGGTCGTTTAATGTAGATCCAGGAATATCTCTGCAAAATTGTAGTAGGAAATTATCGAAGTGCAGTGCAGCACTTTTTTAAAACAATTCTTATTAAATTCCAATATTATGGTAAATCAAAAGTAATTACATATGTGTCACACTAATTTGCAACTGACATTTGTGTAAAAGAGTAATATTTATTTGGTTAAAAGTTCTCAAAACATAACGCATTTTTGGCAACATTCTGGCCCTTCTATGATATTTCTTACACTTTGTGGCCCCCCATGAAAAAAGTTTGCCCACCACTGCTTTAGACTGATGATCAGTGAAAACAACCAGAGATTTCGTAATTATAACATTAAATTTCGCTAGAATAACCCAATGCAATTATAACAAATTCTAATGGCAGTCACGGAAATGCAACGCATCTTTGAGGATAGTTTTATTCTTTTCATCTAACGTAATTGATAAATCAGAAAACAATAACAAATAATTCGGTAATACAATGAATCAATGGTTTATAAAAACAATTTACACATTTATTAAATGAAATACGTATGACGCACGTTTCGGTGAAACTTCACCTTCTTCAGAGGCTAAATGCAAACAGTTTGAATTTAGCATGTGAAGAAGGTGAAGTTTCACCAAAACGTGCGTCATGTTTGTTTTATTTAATAAATGTGTAAATTGTTCTTATAAACCATTGTTTTAATATGCTCATTAATATACATCATGTATCGGCCGAATCAATCCAAAATGCAATGAATTTATGAGTCATACAGCAAAGAAATAGCTCATGTTTCTCCCATCACCGTAAATTTCTGTGTAGTTTCATATTTCAAGTTTTCGGAAACTGATAATGAGTGACACAAGCAGAGAATTTTGGTATACAACAAATTTTGCAAACCACAATACTTCTGCTAATGACAACTCTTGCGACCAATCATGAAATAAAAATGAAACACGCAACATAATTTGATACTACAAGTTTGCTGAGACTGATAATTATTTACAACAAGCAGACTTTGGTGATAGGTACATCAAATTTTCATAGAACCGATAGTAAAATTGCACGTATCATTTTAAAATTATCGTACTTCTAATGCTAATAACATCTCCTACGAACAATCAACATCCACTACAGTTTGGTACACCTAATAGTTTGTTGGACCTAGTAAATAACAAGACTTTGCTGATACATCAAATTTTCAAAGGGACGATATTTTTTCTTAAATCGCCGTTCTTCTGACGGTAATAAGATTAACTACTACCAATCACGAAAGTAGAATGAAACTTCTACTATAGTTTGATACTCCAAGTTTTCTGGGACTGATATCTAGTTACAACAAGCAAGACTTTGCTGATACATCAAGGGACGAAAATAAAATTACCAATATTTTTCTCAAATAACCGTACTTCTGGTGGTAATAATATCACCTACGTCTATAATCACGAAAGTAAAATGAAACATCCACTACAGTTTGACACAAGTTTACTGTGACTGATAATTATTTACAAGCAGAGACTTCGGTGCTACAACAAGTTTTCTAAGGAACGATAGTAAAATTGTTCGTAGGTATCTCTCGAAAATCATTGTATTTCTGATACTAAAGAAAACTTCCGAAACAAATCAAAAGATGATAGTGAAACTTCTAGTACCTTTAGTTTGATACTCCAAGTTTGCAATGAGTGATAATCAAAGAAAACAAGCATAGATTACACATTATTTTTATATAATGATCGTACTCTCCAGATGCTAACAACAAGTCACGAAATGGTTACGATTCAATGAGGACCTGTCTAAATTAAAGCACTCGCAAATTTTCATTCGGTTGCCGTTTAAATTTAATATACTCAATCTGGAATACGTATAATGAACTGAGCCATTTTGTGGAGTTTTTGCAAGTCAGTTTGGAAACTTCATCGTGCAAGCCTCATTTGCAATTTTAATGGGCATTACATAAATATTCAAGGGGCGTCCACCTGCCAGGCTGTGCCGTGGTAGGTTAATTTCATCGAAAGAGGAACATACTACGTCCGAAATAACGGAGCTTTAACTTTCATCGAATTTTCGAATTACTTTTCGAGAAACTTCATCAATGTAATTAAATGGATGGACTCAAAGTTTGCTAGATTATTAGTACTCGCCTCAAATTTTAAAAATGGATATTCTCTTATACTTATCAAATTAAGATGAATATATTCGAACTACGTGAATTTGAAAATCTGGCAATTTTATTATTAGCTTCACCTCGAATATGGTGAAGATACCTCAGCTTTGAAGCTAGCAAATTTTCTCATTAAATATTATTTCCTGCTTTCAACATTATCTACACATTACTGCATTAATGATGTGAATTTTTTTTTAGAATATACTTGCTTCCTTAATGATAAAACGCCAAGGTCCAAACCCTCTTCAGTCTAGTCAACAAGTGCTTTTTTGTTCAGCTATGGCGGAAAGATATGAATAACGTGTCATTCAATTAGGAATAGCATGTAGATATTCTTGAAAAAAATTAAATTCTGCTCGGAAAATTGTAAAAGTAATAACCAATAAACTGAAAAAAGAAAGGGGTTTGGGTTTTTGCAAATATTTCTAAAACAAATCGTGATTTTTGATATCTAAAAAAAGATTCGAAAAGAATAGAAAATTTCCTGAAAGCACCGGAACTGCAGGACTGACATATTTATATATATATTTTCCTAGAGTGGTGAAAGTACAGCCGAAAACTGTGAATCTGGCTTGCGCAAGTCACGACCATTTGGGACACTGAAACAACAAAAATTATTTAACCATATTAAATATGAAAATTGAGAAATGAAAAAATTCAAACACTTACTGGATAGGTGAATGAAAAATAATCTGCCGGCAACAAAATATTATCTCGATTTTTTAATGAGTTATGCATTAGTTAATTAATACTTCTTCGCAGCTTGAACATGAACATTGCAATTGTGATAATTGTGATAACACTGTTAAACTATAGATCTTTTGGAGCTATTTTTGAAAGGCTTCAGAATAGATCCTCGAGAAGCAAAAGTGAAAAAATTTTATTTTTCAGTTTGTTATCAACAGTTTACGTATTTCAAACTTGAATAATTTAATCAATCATAAAAAAAATTTCAATTTTCTTCTAAACAACAATTTTCGGAGATAAAAATAGAAAAAAGCCATTTCCATGCAGCGTACGATAAAATAACTTGATGATTTATATTTAAAAAATAACAAATGAAGAGAAAATAGTGACGGAGCTCTACTGCTCAAGCGTTTTTTCAATACAAGATATGAAAACTACGAAATTACTGCGAGTTTTCCAATACCAAAGATTTAATGGAAAGTATAACTTCTAATGTAAATATAATCTTGAAATGTTTAAGGCATACAAGAAAGCTAATGGAGAAAGATTTTATTATTTAGAAGGTTCTCACAAAGGTGAGAATGAAAATTCTTTCATAACCAAACGCTTCAAAAGGATAGATCTCACTTGAAATGCATTTTTACGGTTAGGTATTTCATGAAACAAATTATAGAGATATTCATAACTAGTTAATATTGAATACAGTGTTTTCATCTTTGAAATCGAAAGCATCAAGGTACATGACAGTGGATCTAACCGAAGGTAGAGTGAGAGCGAAGTAGCGAAGAAGAAGCTTGAAAATAATATCTTTTTAGAGAATATTGTCTTCAAATTTCATCACTAATAAGCCTACTTACGTGATTGATATTCAGACTAACATCAAATAGAACAAACATCGTAATTAGATTCAATTCCATCTAATCAGTTTTCATGTCTTACAAACGGAATAATACAAACCAATTAACTACCTCTCACTATTCGTTGCAGACTCAGCCTCGCCTCAGATTCTGCTCTGAGGCCAACAATGGCACCCCCAAGATTGGCTTCGGTAGAGTAAAATGGGTTTCCACAATTCAGCAAATTTGTAGATGCACAGTTTATAATAATTAATACGCTGTTCCAAGATCCAGAACGCTGTCTTCGCCCTGGGCGTAGCTGGATCAATTATTCGCCTCTCGGGGGTGCGGCGTAATGAGTCAGTCTTGGGGGAATCCCTGCAGTGTTTGACGAAGGAAACGTCGGTTATGGGGATACAAAGGGGAAATTGTTTGCGTGATGATTGAAGCTCGAAATATATGCAATAGAAGACGTTAATATATAACTTAATAATCAGAACAGGAGCATATGATCTATAAGGAGCATATGATACACGTTTATATCGACTTTCAAGTGGAATCTTTTCATATAATCTGATGTATTTTATGTTACGAATAGAAAAACAGAATGAAAATAGTTGGAAGATCTGATAGTATATATCTAGTATTTTACTAAGCATTCAATTATTTTTTAAATACTTTTTATATTTCAATTCAAACATTCGAAATGTTTCGCTTTGAAAAATAGCTGAATTCGAAAGTTATCTTCGAAATTTGCCTTTACTTTGGAAATATGGTGACAATTTTCAGACAATATGTTCTCAGTCTGGGGAAATTTGGTTTTCGACAGTTGTTACACCTGCCAAATGGCAGAACACAACGCTCTACAGGTCATTGCCGATTTATATAGCCGGCAGTGACTTGACTGCTTTAACCATGTTATTCATATCAAACTTAATTACCACATAATTTCTGGGCTTGAAATGCTTTTGAAATGCAGAATTTATACAACCAAATACTCAAAAATATATAAACGTGGTGATTATTTTTGTTACATTTCTGTCGAAATAAAAAACTAGATGCATCACTACAATTAACCTTTTAAGTTAATTTGGACGGTGTGAAGAGATACACAAAGCTTGAATACTTACAATAAATAAACCGGCCAAGTGCGAGTCGTACTAGCGCACGAAGAGTTCCGTACCATAGACTATGCCGCTTTAAATATTTATTTTATTTTAATTTTATTATTTATTATTACAGTTAAAATACAAATGAGTATTTTGTGAATATTTCAACTGCCTACCTGTTGCCATTATTGATATCGAGCAAAAAAGGGAAAAAACACGGTCAAAACTGACCATCGAGCACGTATCAGCATTAATAATTATCAAGTTGAATGGACCAAGTATCCAGACATGAAAACCAGAAAATTACGTCAAGACATGGTTAAGACGACACCGCACAGCGGATGACAATAGAACCGAAGAGCCAACCTCCAACCTGACAAAGAGGAAGAAGATGCATTTGCCATTGATTTGTAAATACATTATAAAATTTTATTGAATATGTTCAGTTTTTAATCTTTGTGTTTGAATTTGTTAGTGAACGTATACATAAAAACATGTTAAATCTTCTA
This sequence comes from Cynegetis impunctata, assembly GCA_030704885.1. NCBI lineage: Eukaryota > Metazoa > Arthropoda > Insecta > Coleoptera > Coccinellidae > Cynegetis > Cynegetis impunctata. Next base: position 356,819 of record JARQZK010000048.1, read on the forward strand.
TTTTTTCTTTTTCTCTGTGATAATTTTATCCATTCCATAGGCTACAGGGCCCCTGAACCGAACCCCTCAGGCCACTTCCTCCCATTGGTAAGTCAGTATTTAGCGTTCCCACACTGAAAATTTTGCCACTACACCACTGGTTCCAGCCATCAGTTTACCAAAGCGCGCACGCATCTACTGGATCTACTCGACAAATTTAAGACAAAATTACTGGTATTTGCTTTTTATTTTGTATAAATTATGATTTCAAGGAAATAAAATTTGAGCATAATATATTACGATTATTCTGCAGCAGATAATGGAATACCATAGCATACAACGATTGCTACAAATGCTAGTTCGACTATAATACCTACTTATAACGTCGAAAGTCAATTGTCTCATACAAGTATTTATATTATTTGGAAAGAAACTAAGTTTTATATACTGAAATAATTTGAATTTCATATATAATAAGTAATGAGAGTTTATATTTAAAACATTTCTTACCTAAAAACTACCTTTCGATAGTGTGTAATAAATTTCTTCGATCAATGCAACTGTCTTTTACAATGATAGTGCACTCTCAGTAAGATAGATATTCAGAATTTGTTTTATCAATTTTCTCGTAATTCAACCTCATCAAGAAATTAAATAATGTTTACAACCTTAAACGCTGAATAACTATGCGTATGTGTTAAAGGTTTGAATATAAATATTATTACGCTGACAAGTTTTCCCAATTATATGCTTTCGGAATTTGTTAACCCCAATTCTGGACAATAAAAGCCCTTCAAATAATAGAATAATCTTAGCAATCCATGCTACTGTAAAAAGCATTCCTTCCTCAGTTATTTCTATGAATACATATTACAATGATAGTATACTTTCATAATTATTATATACTATCAGAATTTGTTCAACTAATTTCTTCAAAATAGTATTCTCACTCTACGCGACTGCATGAAACTTTCCTCAAATATTTTCATAAAACCTATTAAAATGAAAGCTAACCTTCAGTAGTTTATGCTGAAAAACCCCTTCAAAACAATGAATAATTTTTTCAACCTACGCTACTATATGACTCTTTTTGATGAATTTCAGCTTCAGGTATGTTGTAATAACGACAGGTTATCAGAATTAAATACCTCCAGAACCCATTTCTTCAAAATGCAACCCCTATATATGATAGAATAATTATCTCACTCTACTTTATGAAACATTTCTTAGGTATTTTCATAAATACCTATTACACTGACAGCATTCTTTCAAAATTATCTGCTTTCAGAATTTGTTCAACTCGTGTCAATACAATCCCTTATTTGAAGAATAATTTTTTCAGTCTACGCTACTGTTCGTGACATTTTGATGAATTTTTGGTCCAAGTACGTTGTAATAACGACCAGCTTTCAGAATAAGCTACCTCTAGTCTTTATTCAACACATGTCTTCGAAATACAACCCATTCAAAATTTCCTCAGTTAATTTCACAATTAGCCTTTAAAATGATATTTTGGAGAAATAGGTTGAACAAATTCTGGAACTATATAATTTTAAAAGTATCTTCCCTGTCAGGGTTGTATTTTGGAGAAATGGGTTGAAAAAATTCGGAAGCATATAATTCTGATAGTAAACTATCATTGTGATACATATTCGTGAAAATAACTGAATAATATTTCATACAGTAGCGTAGAGTGAGAAAATTATTGTATCACATGGAGGGGTTGTATTTTAGAGAAATGGGTTGAGAAAATTCTGAAAGCATATAATTCCCAAATTAAACTATAATTTTAATAGATGTTTGTGAAAATAATTGACGAAAGTTTCAAACAGTAGCGTGGAGTGAGGAAATTATTATATGAAGGGGTTGTATTTTGAAAAAATGAGAGTACAAATTCTGAAAACATATAATTCTTATTAGAGTACACTATCATATATCATAGGTATTCATAAAAATACCTGAAGAATATTTCATACAGTAGCGTAGAGAGAGAAAATCATTGTATCACATGAGGAGGTTGTATTTCGGAGAAATGAATTCTGAAAGCATATAATTCTCAAATACAACTACCATTGTGATAGGTGTTGTGACAATAAATTAGAAAAGTTTCATACAGTAGCGTAGGGGTTGTATTTTGAGAAAATGGGTTAACAAATTCTGAAAACATATAATTCACTATCATTGTAATAGGTGTTCGTGAAAATACATGAAGAATATTTCATAGAGTAGCGAATAGTGAGAAAATCATTTTATCACGCGTTATCATTGTGGTAGGTTACTGTGGAAATCATTGAGGAAAGTTTCCGACAGTATCATAGAGGGAGAAAATTATTCTATCATATCATATGAAGGCAGATGGATTGAACATATGAATACGTATAATAATAATGAAAGTTAACTATCATTGTAATAGGTATTCGTAAATATATCTGAGGAATGCTCCATACAGTAGCGTGGATGGAATTTTATTGAGAAGCATTTGGGTTGTACAAAATTCTGAGGGCAATTAATTTAAAAAACCTGTCATCATATTAATATTTATATTTAAACCTAAAATAAATTGCAAAGTTACAGAGAGAGTTTCAGGTTGTAAGCATTAGTTTATTTCTTGGTTGAGGTTGATTTACATTATAAAAGATTTATATGAAAATAACAATGGAACATTTGATACACTTCTGTTGATTAAAGATTTTCATTATACACTGTTCGAAGGTGGTTTTCTTAAAAAAGGTAGTTTTCAATATAAACTGTCATCACTCTTCGAAAGGAAATTCAAATTCTTTCAGTATATCAAACTTAGTGTCTCTCCAAACAAAATACTTGTATGAGACAATTAACTTTCAGATATTATGAGTATCATAATCTAAATAAGATTTCTAGCAATCGGTGGATTCTATAATATTCCATTTAGTTATCTACAAAATCATCATAATGCTCAAATATTATTTCTCGAGAATCAAAATTTATACAATATAAAAAGCGAATAACAATAATATCTCCTTTATATTACAATTCTCAAGTAGGTCCAGCAGATAGGTACGTCACATGAATGTGCACGTATACATTTCCAACTGAATTTGGAGTACCTGTAGGGATTCGCAATGCCCTTGAAATTAGTGAAATTGAGGTTATAAAAGAAATCAATTGAACCCCACTGTGCGCACTTCCCTACCATAATCTCGACCCACCTGACAAATTTCGAATGTCTAACTCAATCAGCAGAAGCTGTGGAGATCCGAAAATATTCACAAACCACGAAAAAACAAGGAAAATAGTAAAAACTACTGTGTACTTCCCCAACTTTAACTCAATCCACATAAGATATTTCAACCTTTTAACTGAATCTGGATGACCTGAGGACGTGCGCAAAAGAAACAAAATTTACAACGCTATAAAGCACTTCACAAGTATAAACTGAATTCACGTACAATTCTCAATCCTCTATATCAATTAAGAGAGAATTTCTAGCTGCAAAAACCTCCAAAAATCAATTTTCCGACAACAAGCAGCACTAGATGGCTGCATTTCGGATATGTTGTAGACAATTAAAATTTCCACGTATGCACCCCCCTAACAATGGACGCTATATAGACATCATCGCTGTTGTTCACATGGATACTTCAAGGTATTAACTGTTCTTCAGTAATACTTGGCAATATTGGGTGGGTTATTGTTTTTAACGATTGCTTGATGGATACACTGTAGTTTTGATGACTTCAATATTTTCGAGCGAGACTGTTTTTAAGATTTCATTCAATCATCACAGCAATCTCTTGATCTTTATTTGAAATCGCCTTTCTATTAATCATCGTTATGTTTCTGCACATTCTAAAAAACCCTTTATAGAAATCGTAAAAAATAATTTCATAAATTGATTACTTTCATTATCAATTTATTGTATTATTGTTGTATCCTAATGAACACACTGACCACTTACCGACGGTATTGACGGGTAGAGGATCCGGCACCACGTACCTCGCGGGCACCGTCTGCTTGGTGCTGAAGGGCCCATACGTTGCCCGAATGGAAATGGGCTGGGAACTCTGGAAAACGGTAAACTTGTCCATGGAGAGCGGCGCCGCAGAATTGGTACTCAAGATGGGCGTCTCGGTAACAATTTGCTGCCTCGCGGTCTGGCGAAGAAAAAAGCCGCCATCCTTGTTTTCGAAGTGTACACTGACGCATCGTGCGGAACCTGTAAGGAAATAATTCAAATTAGAGGGATGTGTCACTGTTGGGGCATTTAACCATTGGAGTAATTCCGTCACGAACGCTTAAAATCGATTCAAGTTTGGAGGGCGTGTTCCATATTTGATCCATGAATAACGAGTACGAATTTTGAACATTACGAGCAGTGTTGTTATATTTATCACAAAATGGCCGTTTTGCTGATTTTCTAATTCAAATTTTGAAGTTTCTAGTAGAGAGGAAAGTTCAGTAGATTATGTTTCAAATTATCAACGTTTTACTTGTCAAGTAACATGTCACAGATGAAATATGAAATGCGAAATCTTCATTATAACGGAATGTATGCAAGAAAACATTCGAAGATGTTTATAGCAAAGAAAAAACAGAAACACTTGAATTGCATTCGATACGGCAACGAGTATAGATCGGCTTCCACATAAGTAGAGTTTAAATGGATAAAATGTTCATTCATGCCAACCGATATGAATTAAGTGAATGTGCAATGTAGAGATGAGAATCATACAGTAAAATAATTTATCTACTTTCATTTAGTAATATGAATTTTACAGTTCTATAAATCGTTTTGTAAGGGCAGCTATTTCAGAACTATAGTGCTGTAATAGATGCCTTTACAGCACTAGTGCTGTAATAAAAAAAATCGGTTTTATTAACATTTTGCTGTTGAATAAACCCACACTTGTTAGAAGAATAATTTATTTATTATTAACAATTATAAAATTGATTATCAATTATTATTATTATTGCTTCTATATCAGAGGGTAAACTTCCATCAGAATCGCTCATTTTGAAAGGCGCTTTTTATATTTTTGGATTTGTTTGACAAAGTTTCGACAGTAACCATGCGAAAGGTAACATAAAAAACTTGATAAGTAAACTTAATAGCAGGTGCATTTTTACAGGTGCATGAATGAAAAATTTTATTTATATACTAATCAGAAACATCTGGTATCGGCTTTTTAGTCCTATACCTAATAATAAATATTGCTTGTGTTTGCTGAAGCGGTTGAAGATAGCGCCACAAGTGTCAATCAACTAATAACACAACAATTGTAGCGAAATCTGTTTATGTCGGTTTTCGTGTACTGAATAAACACCGGTATTCGGTATCTGCCCCAAACATTTACTTAGGATAAATATGCAAAGAATTCAACAGAATGGGAGAACAATAGAAAAGGATGCAGTCATTTTCGTGGTTTTAGTTTAAACTCTTTTTTCCTTTATATTTCCCAATCTATATTTATACAGATTTAAAGTTTTCAATCGTATTTTCCCAGAAAAATATATACTATTACTGTAACGAAAGTCAACAGTCAACAGTGAGGTGAGGCAGAGGATTTTATGCTTCATGGACCACCATTTTTGAGGATTTCCTGATGTTTCCTGATTATATATATTTATATATATATATATATATATATATATATATATATATATATATATATATATATATATATATATATATATATATATATATATATATATATATATATATATATATATATATATATATATATATATATATTATATATATATATATATATATATATATATATATATATATATATATATATATATATATATATATATATATATATTAATATTATATTTATATTTTTATATATATATATTTATATATATTTATATATATATATATATATATATATATATATATATATATATTATGTATATATATATATACCTATATATATTCAATTTGAGTTGTTGTTGCCTGTGAACTATTTCTAACTTTTTGATAATTATTATCAATAACAGGCTTGGTGAATCTCAAAAAACTCGATTTTATTAGAAAGTTGACGCCACGAATGTCGTGGCGAAACGTCAACTTATTAATAAAATCGAGTTTTTTGAGATTCACCAAGCATGTTATTGCTAATAATTATCAAAATGTTATACATATATATATATATATATATATATATATATATATATATATATATATATATATATATATACAGACATACATATATACATATATTATATATATACATATATATATAATATATATATATATATATATATATATATATATATATATATATATATATATATATATATATATATATATATAGGATAACTATTTGTAGGGACTGCAGCAATGTAAAAGGAAACTCTTTGGAAGTTTTTCCAAGCTTTCGGGAATCGTTTATTCCATCGTCAGAGAGAATCTATCATGAGAATGATTACATAGATGTTGATAATACGATATAAGAAACATTGAAAATGATGCTATTTGTTGAAAAATTATAAAAAGTTGATACATTTTTGAAGTTATAATCAAATTACTGAACGAAATGACAAATCGGAGTCACTCATTTTTTTAAAATTTTCAAATTGAAGTTTGACATTATTTCGTTACGTTAAATTAATTCGATTTTTGTGTTATTTTGTATCAAGTGAAAGTAAAAAAGAATAAATTTTACTCAAATGGCTTATATCGTTTTTTTATTTATGGATTTATTGTCTTGATAAATAAAGGCCATTTCTAAAAAGATCTTTTTGAAAGATGTGATTCTCTTGCAAGACAGTTGTTGAAAGGTAGTTCATCTGGTGGTCACAATCATTGACATGTTTAGCTAAAGCACATCTCTCAGGGTGTAATCTACTATCACTCTTATGAAGAAGTGATTCTGTCTTTTAATAATCTTTTTGTTTGGCCAATATAATTCTTATCACAATCAAGACAAGGGATATTATAAACAACATTTGTGAGTGATAAAATAGGAATTTTGTCTTTACTTTCGAATATATTTGTCTCATTGAAATAACTGTTCTATTGCAATTTTGATGTTTTCAAAGATTGAAAAATTCTGGTCAGTTTAGATGTTATTTCTTTTATATAAGGGAACGAGGCATAAAAAATTGAAACTTGACTCATATCTGTAACAAGTTCATTATGAGAAATGTTATTTTGTCCTATAATTTCATTTTCTGATAAGGATGTGCTAAATAAAATTTTCTTGACTAAAGATGGTGGGTAGGAATTTTGTATGAAAAGTTCTTGAAGTTTATTCAAATTGTTGTAATGAAAAGATATATCAGAAATTTTGAGTACTCTGTTTCTTCATTTGTTTTAACAAATTCACTTTCATCGAAAATTTGTGATAAGAAAAGAAATTCAAATACCTTCCTGAACTGCATGCTTTCTATTACCAATCAATCAATATTATGTTATCTACCGATCGTATAAGTTTTGTATCAAGAAAAGGTACTGAAAGATCTGAGTCTTCTGTTTCGATTGTGAATTGAATGAATGGGTCGTAACTATTGAAAGTTTCTAAAATTTCTGTTATACCATTATTAGGTAAAGCTAATATTATGTCATCCACATATTTTTTGATGAAAAATAAATTAAAAGAGAGTTAATGGAATCACTGTGTTAGCAATTCATCCATAACATAAGCTGCAAGAATAGGCGAGATTGAAGATCCCATTGGAGTTCCAAAAGTTTGTCTGAAATATTTTCCATTGAATGAAAAATAAGTTATTTTCAAAGAGAAATTTTTATCAGGTTGGAAAAGTAATGTTTTTCAATGGTACAATGTCTGCGATACGGTCCCAATTTTTATCTATTGCCCTAAGGCAAATATCAAGATAAACATTACTGAAAAGAGAGACAACATCCAAACTGGCCAAAACGTAATTATCTGTAATTTGATTTTATTAAATTTTTCTGAAAATTCAAAGGAATCTTTGATAGAGTAAATGTTATCTGAATCATATGCATTAGATAAAATAATCGTTAAAATGAAGCAATTTGTTCTGTAGGAGAACCTATGCAAGCTATTATGGGTCTCATTGACAAAATTGGTTTGTGAATTTTTGGTAAGGAGTAAAATTTTGGAGAAATACCATTATAGCTAGTAAGCTTTTTTTTTAACAATGCCATCTATTTGATCTTATCATTCAGAATTTTTATCAAATTATTATATTTACTTTGTATTTGTGCTGTTGCATCATTCTTGAGCTCAATGTAGGAAGTACTGTTATTAATAATATCATTTAGAAAATCTAGATATTGTTGTTTTTCCATAATAACAGTAACATTACCTTTATCTGACTGAGGTAAGAATCAAATCTGGGTTATCTTTCAAAAATTTTTTTTGATCTGTTGTAAAGATTACGAAAAATATCATTTTTTTATTAGAATCAACATTGAGTAAATGGTTAGTAATGACATTAGTAACTCTAGCTATAGTGATGTTTCTTTTATTATTATCATTAATAGAAGAAGTAATGTAGTCCACATCTGATGAAATGTTTTTTATAGGGATGTCTTTTTTTATTACTGGTTCGATACTGAATTTCGGACCCAATGATAAAAATTGTGAAATATCTTCAGGAATTACTGTATTTGATAAATTTTTTATCCAATTTGGATTTGTTTTCAATTTAATTTTATTTTCATTTTCTTTCAATTCACTCAATTTTCTGATGTTCCTTGTTTTTATTTCATGAAATAATCTGTTATATTGAATGATTTGTTTACTATAAAAATTTTGAAAAATTAATTCATTTGTAAAAGAAATAATGTCTCTTTTCAATATTATTAAAGAATTTTCCAATTTGTTGATCAAAATTTGATTGGTAAATAATATTGAAAAGAGACATTATTTCTTTTACAAATGAATTAATTTTTCAAAATTTTTATAGTAAACAAATCATTCAATATAACAGATTATTTCATGAAATAAAAACAAGAAACATCAGAAAATTGAGTGAATTGAAAGAAAATGAAAATAAAATTAAATTGAAAACAAATCCAAATTGGATAAAAAATTATTATTACTAACATTACTAACCATTTACTCAATGTTGATTCTAATAAAAAAAATGATATTTTTCGTAATCTTTACAACAAATCAAAAAATTTTTTGAAAGATAACCCAGATTTGATTCTTACTCAGTCAGATAAAGGTAATGTTACTGTTATTATGGAAAAACAACAATATCTAGATTTATCTAATGATATTATTAATAACAGTACTTCCTACATTGAGCTCAAGAATGATCCAACAGCACAAATACAAAGTAAATATAATAATTTAATAAAATTCTGAATTGATAAGAATCAAAATAGATGCGCATTGTTAAAAAAACTTACTAGCTATAGATGGTATTTCGTCCAAAATTTTACTCCTTACCAAAAATTCACAAACCAATTTTGTCAATGAGACCCCATAATAGCTTGCATAGGTTCTCCTACAGAACAAATTGCTTCATTTTAACGGATTATTTTATCTAATTGCATATGATTCAGATAACATTTACTCTATCAAAGATTCCTTTGAATTTTCAGAAAAATTTAATAAAATCAAAATTTACCAGATAATTACGTTTTGGCCAGTTTGGATGTTGTCTCTCTTTTCAGTAATGTTTATCTTGATATTTTGCCTTAGGGCAAATAGATAAAAATTGGGAACCGTATCAGCAGAACATTGCACCATTAAAAACATTACTTTTCCAACCTGATAAAATTTCTCTTTGAAAATAACTATTTTTCATTAAATGGAAAATATTTCAGGACAAACTTTTGAACTCCAATGGGATCTTCAATCTCACCTATTCTTGCAGCTTATGTTATGGATGAATTGGCTAGACACAGTGATTCCATTACTCTCTTTTAATTTATTTTTCATCAAAAATATGTGGATGACATAATATTAGCTTTACCTAATAATGGTATAACAGAAATTTTAGATACTTTCAATAGTTACGACCCATTCATTCAATTCACAATCGAAACAGAAGACTCAGATCTTTTCAGTACCTTTTCTTGATACAAAACTTATACGATCGGTAGATAACATAATATTGATTGATTGGTATAGAAAAGCATGCAGTTCAGGAAGGTATTTGAATTTCTTTTCTTATCACAAATTTTCGATGAAAGTGGGAATTTGTTTAAAACAAATGAAGACAGAGTACTCAAAATTTCTGAATATATCTTTTCATAACAAAAATTTGAATAAACTTCAAGAACTTTTCATACAAAATTCCTACCCACCATCTTTAGTCAAGAAAATTTTATTTAGCACATCCTTATCAGAAAATGAAATTATAGGACAAAATAACATTTCTCATAATGGAACTTGTTACAGATATGAGTCAAGTTTCAATTTTTTATGCCTCGTTACCTTATATAAAAGAAATAACACCTAAACTGACCAGAATTTTTCAATCTTTTGAAAAACATCAAAATTGCAAATAGAACAGTTATTTCAATGAGACAAATATATTCGAAAAGTAAAAAGACAAAATTCCTATTTTATCACTCACAAATGTTGTTTATAATATCCTTGTCTTGATTGTGATAAGGAATTATATTGGCCAAACAAAAAAGATTATTAAAAGACAGAATCACTTTCTCATAAGAGTGATAGTAGATTACACCCTGAGAGATGTGCTTTAGCTAAACATGTCAATGATTGTGACCACCAGATGAACTACCTTTCAACAACTGTTCTTGCAAGAGAATCACATCTTTCAAAAAGATCTTTTTTAGAAATGGCCTTTATTTATCAAGACAATAAATCCATAAATAAAAAAACAGATATAAGCCATTTGAGTGAAATTTATTCTTTTTTACTTTCACTTGATACAAAATAACACAAAATCGAATTAATTTAACGTAACGAAATAATGTCAAACTTCAATTTGAAAATTTTAAAAAAATGAGTGACTCCGATTTGTCATTTCGTTCAGTAATTTGATTATAACTTCAAAAATGTATCAACTTTCATAATTTTTTAACAAATAGCATCATTTTCAATGTTTCTTATATCGTATTATCAACATCTATGTAATCATTCTCATGATAGATTCTCCCTGACGATGGAATAAACGATTCCGAAAGCTTGGAAAAACTTCAAAGAGTTTCCTTTTACATTGCTGCAGTCCCTACAAATAGTTATCCCCTATATATATATATATATAATGGACAGAGGTGATCGACTTTTTAAGAAATTTCGTATGAACCTGATCCCTCATTTTAATGCAGACCACGTGTGATTTCTGAATTTGAGCTCAATTCGAAACGTCGTCCTCTTACAACGAATAATTTATTTCCGTCTCAGAAAAAGTTTCATTATTCGAAGCGACTGCTACTTATATTCTATTATCGCATTCTTTATCACCTCTGTCCATTTTGCTACAATTCGCTGAATGAAATTATTGAATGAAACGCCCGAGCATAATTCAACTAAATTCAGAGACAGACGACTTCATGAATAAAACACGAATATTACAACCGAAAAGCTTCTCCCTGATAAAATACTAATTCGCAGGGCCAAAACAGGAACGGACCGGTAACACGTTTAAGCTTTTAGCCGGACGCATCCACTTAGTCGTTATCAAAATTTAATCCACCACGATTTTATGGTGAATAATTCCGAATGCATCGAAAATTTAATGGGCGCTGATAGGTTTCTCTATCGCAGGTAGACGATGCGGGATGATCATGATGCCTGAATTGGCGATTAATTTTGAAGGAGAATTTTGATGCTAGAAACATTAAAATATCCGAGGCCCCTTCACTCAAGCTAAGTCACTTATTAACGTGTGATATTTTACAATGTATGAATTAATATCAAAGTATGGTCATAGTTTAAATGCTCAGTACTCTACAGATTCAATGCAGTACCATGAGTACCAAAGGTTAGAAGTAAAAAAGCTTTTAGACATTATAATTAGGAGAATACAAGATATATTTCCAAGGTTTCCTATTAGTAATACTCTTATATATGTTAAACCTACTTTATGTTCTTATTTACATACAAATCGCTAACCCTCTAATTCAACTTGGAGGGGCTGAAGAGATGCAAAGAGCTAGAAAAGAATTAAATTTCTACAAACAAATTGTGGCGATAAGAACAAATATTTGGAACTCCCAACTAGCACCTCCCTATTATCAACCGATTTCACTTACAAATGTGCATCAAGAAGCACCCCAGATCGAATTTCAGCTCATTTGTCTGATTAGAGTAGAAATGTCGAAATGTATATATATATATATATATATATATATATATATATATATATATATATATATATATTATATACATATAAATATATATATTATATACATATAAATATATATATAATATATATATATATATATATATATATATAATAAGTTAGGAATGAAAAAACACAATTCTCACAACTCCAACAACTTGGAGTTGTGAGAATTGCCTAACTTATTAAATATGAACTCACATAGATATTTTACCATTTCATATATATATAAATATATATATATATATATATATACATATATATATATATATATATATATATATATATATATATATATATATATATATATATATATATAATTATATAAGACATCGAAAATATCTGGAAAATCGTGGTCCAGGAAGTCTAAAACGGATTTAAAAACCACTCCCCACAAAATTGAATAGTCGATTGAATGCAATAGAATACATATTTGTTTCGAGAAAAATACGAGCAAAAATACTTGAAACGTATTCGAACAAGAATCCAATATTTCAAAAGAGCTAGCTATATGTGTGAACACCTGGAATCCTCTACTACCTCTCTCATTAATGGTGAATTATAGAAACGTGACCCCAACCCTAGAACAATATACAGCTGTTTCGATCTCATTTGATCTCTTCAGTATTGGCAATCCATCCAATCATCCTTCAACATTCTCAATGCTAGGGTAACTTGCATGTAAGTATTATATATATATATATATATATATATATATATATATATATATATATATATATATATATAATAAATATCTTTATTCAAGAAAAATTGGCAATGGATATACATACATATTCCAAAATGAATCAAATTAGTCTTAGATAACGATAACATAGTTTTCCCGAATAAAAATAGAATGAATACTAATACCAACTCACAACGACCATGGCCTGTGGTGGTTTCTCTCTTATCGCCTTTCTTTATGTAGATATTTCTTGTTATTTAGTAATCAAATCATGA
>JARQZK010000048.1:375000-482500 GCA_030704885.1 Cynegetis impunctata
TCTTTGTAGAGGTGTTATGATTATTATGATTGAAAGTATGCATCTCTAGATTTTGGATTGAAAACCTCATTGAATATTCACATATCAAATAATACTCTCATCCTCAACAAAATAAATCAGTTATATATATATATATATATATATATATATATATACATATATATATATATATATATATATATACGAGTATGTCACCGGAAAATAACAAGATGCGCAATTTTATAAATTTCCTAGGAAATTTATAAACCTTCGTAGGATTCTAAACGAGGGATAAATTGTATTATTTTACGCCCACGTTTTCGCAATTTTATCAATTCGCGACGTCTCGTGGTATATTCATAAACTAACGGATATCCATTCGTAAGATTCTGAATAGTTCAACCAATAACAGAAGAGCTTTTAATTTTACGCTTCTTTAAAATACGGCAAATAACACACTGCTCTCTGATTGGTCGATGTTGACAGTGGCAATGCTTGTGTCCAAAGACATAGGTACAATCAGACTTGCCAAACTATAAACTCATCAGTTTCGATTACCTACCTAAGAGTATTTTTACTTTAAAACTTTTTAGGTACCTATAATACAAGATTTTGGATTGATTTGGCCGATACTTGGTGTAAATTAATAAAAATATTAAAACAATGGTTAAAAATAACAATTTACACATTTATTATAAAAAACAACGCATGACGCACGTTTCGGTGGAACTTCACCTTCTTCAGATGCTAATGGTAAACTAACTATGATTCTCTGTTATATCGAAAACAAGAAATGACAAATTATGTAGAAGGGGTAAATACAAAGATGGTTACAATTAATTTTTAGAAAAGGAAAAACCAATTCTGAACTGCTAGTCAGGTAGTTCGGTAATTTTGAAAAGATTAAGAAGGGGGCTTGAAGTATGATCGATTTGGCTATTCAATAGGAGACCCGAATGCTTGTATTTATTTATCTGTAATGATTCTAAAAAATTAAGTTTAATTCCCTTACTTTCAGTATTTAATATTTAAAAATCGAAATTGAATGTGTGATTTTCTTGGATTAAATGGTTTGCATAATGTGAATCCGACTTCTGATTAACAAAGCTACCTTTGTGTTCTGAAATTCTAGTTTGAAAAGTTCTACCAATGTAAAACTTATCACAATCGCCACAATTAATTTTATAAACTCCTGATTTATTATCTTTATGAACTTTGGATTTATTATTTTTTATATGATTTCCTAAATTATTACCGGTACGATAAGCAATGTTAATGTTGTGCTTAGATAAGAGAGATTTCAGTTTTTTACTTGAATTTCCGATGAAGGCTGTTATATTTGATATTATTTCTAGTAAGGGGGTACACCTGGTTAATCGCATTTTTGAAAAACTTTTTATCTATCATCTTGTCTATAATATTGGGATCATAATCATTATTTACGGCAATTTGTTCAATTATATTTTTCTCGATGTTAAAATTGGCGTTTGAAAGTGGAATATTTACTAAACGATGTACCATACTATTGAAAGCTGCCATTTTGTGTTGAAATGGATGTAGGGAAGTACTATGTATGACGCTATCAGTGTGCGATGGTTTGCGAAAAATTATGTTTGTTATCTACTTTTGTTATTTTCAAATCCAAATAGTTAATTGAGTTATCTTTTTCCATCTCTAAAGTGAATTTTATATTAGGGTGTAAAGTGTTAATGCATGTTTGAGCAGTCTAGTTGTCTAAGAGTACCAGTGAAACAACAAATAATATCATCCACATAATATCTAAACCAATAAACGAATTGTCGACTAACAGGATGATTATGAATTAACTGTTCCAAATTATCCATGAAAACTTCAGCCAACAAAGGGCTCAGAGGGTTTCCCATAATTAAGCCTTCAGTACTGCTGTAAATCTTATCATTGAAACTAAAATAATTCTGTTCCAGGCATAATTCCAAAAGCGACAATATATCTGATATTATGAAAGGATTAACAAGATTGCTATTAAGTAACTTTTCTATTAGGGTTAAAGGAACCTTGGGTGGTATACTTGGTAAAAGATTAACTACATCCCAGGGCATCAATTTAGGATTAAGTGGCAATTGAATATTTTCAATTTTATTGACTAAATCGTAAGAGTTTTCGATAGAGAATTTAGGCTGAAATTTACAATAATTTTGAATTATTTCTATTAGAAACTGCGACGAAAACACTGAAGGTGCTGTAGTGAATGACACTACTGGTCTGATTGGATAGCCAGGTTTGTGTGATTTAATTAAAGAGTAAAGTTGTGGCACCAAAGGATTTGAAACAATAAGTTTATACTTGTCTTTATTTCGTATAAGAATATTAATGTTATCGATGGATAATTTTAAATTTTTCTGAAATTTACTGGTTGGATCATGTTTTGGTAACTTATAATTACCTGACTAGCAGTTAAGAATTGGTTTCTCCTTTTCTAATAATTATTTGAAACCATCTTTGTATTTACCTTCTACATAATTTGTCATTTCTTGTTTTCGATATAACAGAGAATCATAGTTAGTTTGCCATTAGCACCTGAAGAAGGTGAAGTTCCACCGAAACGTGCGTCATGCGTTATTTTTTATAATAAATGTGTAAATTGTTATTTTTAACCATTGTTTTGATATGTTCATTAATTTACACCAAGTAACGGCCCAATCAATACAAAATTTGAAAAAAGCAACTACTAGCTTTTTGGCCCTGTGGTATTTTAAACTACTACTCAAATGTGCAATCTCGAATCAGAATCTGTACTTCTTCTTCATGTGCCGCAAATACAATGTATTTCCGAAATACATGTGTTTAAGAACCAATAATCGAGGCATTCCAGCCGCCAAAGCCATTGCGGAGGGTAAACTAAGATGGCTGAAAGAAGAACAGAAGATCCTCTTTAAGAAGCGTGACATTTACAATATTTATATCAAGGTAATCCATTCTGAACTGCTTTATAGGTTGAATAATGTAGAATTTGATTTGTTTGATTCACAAACTCGATTTTCAGTTAACAATATTATTCATAAAAAATTCACCAAACAGCAAATAAAATTGAATTACCTTCGTGGTAGCAAACCGGTATCAGAAAAAGGGAAAAAACCAACTAAATTTTCAAAACATCAGTTTTTCGAAAAATTCACTTATTTATCCAATACTAATTTCGATAGTAAGGAAGTGAATTTATTGCAAACAGGGTTCAAACACAATATACAACCAACTCATTCAACACGTCACTTCGAACAACTCGGCGTGGATACTGAAATAGCTGTTAGAAATTTGCCTGATAATCCACTTGAAAAACACCTAGCTTCTAATATTACTAAAACTGAGTATAACAAATAAAACGCCAATTTATCAGAAATGTCCATTGTAAAATCAATCAAACAAAAAACACTCTCTAATAATATCATTTTCACAAAAGCTGACAAAGGTAATACAGTTATCGCTTTGAATAATTGTGACTATTTACGTAAAACTTTAGATTTTTTGAACTCCGGTAATTATAAGTTACCAAAACATGATCTAACCAGTAAATTTCAGAAAAATTTAAAATTATCCATCGATAACATTAATATTCTTATACGAAATAAAGACAAGTATAAACTCATTGTTTCAAATCCTTTGGTGCCACAACTTTACTCTTTAATTAAATTACACAAACCAGGCTATCCAATCAGACCAGTATTGTCATTCACTACAGCACCTTCAGTGTTTTCGTCGCAGTTTCTAATAGAAATATTTCAAAATTATTGTAAATTTCAGCCTAAATTCTCTATCAAAAACTCTTACGATTTAGTCAATAAAATTGAAAATATTCAATTGCCACTTAATTCTAAATTGATGCCCTGGGATGTAGTTAATCTTTTTCCAAGTATACCACCCAAGGTTCCTTTAACCCTAATAGAATAGTTACTTAATAGCAATCTTGTTAATCCGTTCATAATATCAGATATATTGTCGCTTTTGGAATTATGCCTGGAACAGAATTATTTTAGTTTCAATGATAAGATTTACAGCAGTACTGAAGGCTTAATTATGGGAAACCCTCTGAGCCCTTTGTTGGCTGAAGTTTTCATGGATAATTTGGAACAGTTAATTCATAATCATCCTGTTAGTCGACAATTCGTTTATTGGTTTAGGTATTATGTGGATGATATTATTTGTTGTTTCACTGGTACTCTTAGACAACTAGACTGCTCAAACATTCATTAACACTTTACACCCTAATATAAAATTCACTTTAGAGATGGAAAAAGATAACTCAATTAACTATTTGGATTTGAAAATAACAAAAGTAGATAACAAACATAATTTTTCACAAACCATCGCACACTGATAGCGTCACACATAGTACTTCCCTACATCCATTCCAACACAAAATGGCAGCTTTCAATAGTATGGTACATCGTTTAGTAAATATTCCACTTTCAAACGCCAATTTTAACATCGAGAAAAATATAATTGAACAAATTGCCGTAAATAATGATTATGATCCCAATATTATAGACAATATGATAGATAAAATGTTTTTCAAAAATGCGATTAACCAGGTGTACCCCCTTACTAGAAATAATATCAAATATAACAGCCTCACTTTCATCGGAAATTCAAGTAAAAAACTGAAATCTCTCTTATCTAAGCACAACATTAACATTGCTTATCATACCGGTAATAATTTAGGAAATCATATAAAAAATAATAAATCCAAAGTTCATAAAGATAATAAATCAGGAGTTTATAAAATTAATTGTGGCGATTGTGATAAGTTTTACAGTGGTAGAACTTTCAAAAGTTTTCAAACTAGAATTTCAGAACACAAACGTAGCTTTGATAATCAGAAGTCGGCTTCACATTATGCAAACCATTTAATCCAAGAAAATCACACATTCAATTTCGATTTTAAAATATTAAATACTGAAAGTAAGGGAATTAAACTTAATTTTTTAGAATCATTACAGATGAATAAATACAAGCATTCGGGTCTCCTATTGAATAGCCAAATCGATCATACTTCAAGCCCCCTTCTTAATCTTTTCAAAATTACCGAACTACCTAACTAGCAGTTCAGAATTGGTTTTTCCTTTTCTAATAATTATTTGTAACCATCTTTGTATTTACCCCTTCTACATAATTTGTCATTTCTTGTTTTCGATATAACAGAGCATCATAGTTAGTTTGCCATTAGCATCTGAAGAAGGTGAAGTTCCACCGAAACGTGCGTCATACGTTATTTTTTATAATAAATGTGTAAATTGTTATTTTTAACCATTGTTTTAATATATAATACAAGACTTTTTCGTCACTCAAAGTCATAATATCATACTTTCTGGCGTGATAGTATTCTTTGTCTGTGGGCTGACGTCCCAAAACTTCAGCTTAGTTAAAATCTTCTTTAATGGCATGTTTAATTTTTTCCTCTTTCCATTCCGACTTCATTCTATTTTGGTCATGGCCACTATAAAACTTTCGTAGCTCTATGGTAAATTTCATTTCGTCAACAATTTCCTAGGATAAACTTGCGGATCTTGTTATCTTCCGGTGACATATATATATAATATATATATATATAACATATAAATATATATACCTATATATATATATATATATATATATATATATATATATATAACATATAAATATATATATATATATTATATATATATATATATATATATATATATATATATATATATAATATATATATATATATATATATATATATATATATAAAATATATATATATATATATATATTTATATATATATATATATATATATATAATATATATTATTATATATATATTTATATATATATTTATATATATATATATATATATATATATATATATATATATAAATATATATAGATAATATATATATTTGTTGCAGAAATAGATCTTTGGATAGATAAATGGAAAGAAACAAAAAACAAAACAAATGTTTTTCACATTTAGTTTCTACTGTGAAATGTTTTTGTTGAAATTATGCTTTTTTCAAATATGAAATAGATCAAAATTATATTATTCTTGTGTTTATTTTTTAAGTTTACCAGTTAGTAGACTTAATTTCGGTTAGTTAGTAACTAACGTGAACGAAAGAAAAAAAACATTTCTTGGCTAAATAATAAATATCAAAATAGTACCACAAAAAATTTCGCCTGCGTCATTTTATTTATCCGCCAGAAATTAAAATATGGAATAATAAATTATTTATATATATAAATATTATTTACCTACCATTAAGGTGCTGAAGAATTACGTTATTTGATTATTTTCAGTAATTAAATCATTCTACTTGTTTAGTTTTTTATTAATGTATTCAGTTATAATTCACTATTTAATACAAAATCTGGTATTCAATCAGTGCACTTTCTATGCCGTCTACGCGTGATATAATTACGTCGTCTCGAACTGGTTGAAGTCTGCGACACCGGACTAATGAAAATTGCATGTTCGTTCGGGATTTCTCAACGCATCAGTTGGCCGTGACAGGAAGTTTACATTTTGAACCGCGTTTTTCCCTTTTTTCAGTCGCCAAGCGCCGCCATTCGACATTACGCTCGCGTATTGCTGAAATAACTGAAATTGCCCAGACATATGGCCTTCTCCGAAAGGTGGCCCTGTCATTTTTAATATTGTTCTATAGAAACACGTCGAGCGTTACGTATGTCATTTCACTTTTTCACCAAACGTATTCTTACGAGTGTGTGCATTTGTTCGAGATTTGTCTATCAATTCTGCTATCCAATGGAAACAGTTGGAAAATGTAAACTCTGTTGTATGTTTCACGCAAAATATTATAATATATTCTACCGAAATCATCAATGTCGCTTCTTGAGTTAAAAAAGTTGATTTTTTTTTTTGGATGTTAATAATTTCTAAAAAGGAATATTTTAGAAATAATTAACATCCAAAAAGAAGAAATCAACGCTATTACCTCCAGAAGCGATATCGGTGACTTTGGTAGAATATATTATATTTCATCTGACTTTAGGCGGAAACACATTATTGAAACGCGACGCGACAAAACTTGTCGACACCTGATGTAGGTATAATGTGCACTTACCAACACGCGATTCCACACAACGAACAAGCAATTAATTGTTCTTAGTTCATTTTTGTTAAATTTCTGCCAAAATTCAGTAAATTATAGGGTATCCACGTATGAACGTACGCTTTATTTGACAATTCCCGAGTGAAATCGGTTGTTACCTAGAAACATACAGCGCCCAACACGTCGACTAGATCAGGTAGCATGTGCCTGTATCGCATGACGTCGGGAGTTCATAGTGTGATTCTGGTCATAGAAATTACTAGGATTTGATTTCATTCAACACGGGTCGCGTTTTGTCGGGTTGTATCACGTTTCAATAATGTGTTTCCGCCTTTATGCTAAGTAATATTTTTAACGTAAAAATGTAATGTAAGTAATATTTATTGCTTATTGAAAATGGCAATTGCACGAAACGATATGTATGTATATATATATATATATATATATATATATATATATATATATAATATATATATATATATATATATATATATATGGAAGTTCATCTTTTTGTAGAAGGTATTAAATAAATATTACACGTTTCGACTAACACCAGCATTCAAAATATTTAATCTTCGACCACGAGGAGCTTAAGAGCAATAAATATTTTCTCGTTTCATTTATCATGCAACGACGTACCCCCTTCTTCCAATAACAATTAACCTCCCTCGTAACTTCTTCCCAGTGTCATCATCACGGCAGTTGCGACTGCGGGGTGCTATTTTCGACGAGGCTAGTTTATCCATACGTTGCTCCTGTCAAGTACTCCTCCAGCTGTTACTTATACGTCCGCCCCCGTCGAGAGGTAATTAACTCCGTACTGAGATCGGAACCTGCTCATATGCAGATGCTAAAAAATGAACTCTCGACTATATCCGCAATACCCCCATCGACGTCTCGGCGTTTTTTCGTAAACTTTTGGTGTTGGGGAGTGGGGCGGAACATGATGGATGATGGCTTAATTGATTATAATTGACTTTTCGGGTAACGTATTAATTGGGCGAGAGAGCTTAATAAGCCTTCGAAAAGTTTGAAACTTACTTTTCTCACTTTTCTGTGAATTGCATATGAAATGTTATTCGAAATTGTTTTATATGTAACAATGTGTGAGTGGCTATAGATGCTTAGTCGTATTATCCCCGAAAAAAGAATAGCAGTGAGGTGCAAGAGTAGTTTTTAAATCTGTACGTTTTTGAGATTTTTTTATAATATATATATATATATATATATATATATATAAAATAAATTCGATGGACGATGAATCAACTCTGCGGTAGTTCATATTTATATTAAAAAATTAAATAATAAGAAAACAACTTGTCTAAAAACCACAAAATGAAAATAACTTTTTATTCGACTAGTTTCGCCTGTTACAGCATTATCAAGACTGAATACATAATTGCAAAGACATCGCTTGAAAATATATAAGTATTTCGGTTCGGTACCTGGGGGTGGTAAAATGTAATCGATGGGTCCAAGTTATCAGAGATTTAACAGTGGGGAGTGGTTTAAGTCTAACTGGTCATTAAGAAGAATGTAATTATGGGATTTTTGGATCTTGTTTATTTCCATGGCTTCCAGGAAGTTCATTATCATACCTTTATCACAGTAATGAAGAATTTTTGGTTTGAAAGAGGATGAGATGTTATGTTTTTTTGACTCTAGATGTTCCCTAAATGCTGATTGTCCGTTTTTTAGATGTTCTTTTAGCCTGGTTTCAAAACATCTCCCGGTCTGACCTATATATGTTGAATTACATTCTTCACAGTCCATTCTATAAATTCCTGTTCTCTTCATTGGATCGACTTTTGACATTTTGTTATTAAAAATCATTCTATCTAATCTGCTGTGACTCGAAAAAGCAGTATTCAAATTATTATTTTTAAAGAATTGAATGATCTTTGAAGAGGGGATGTGCGTATAAGGGATGCTCACAAACTTTTGTACATTTTTGTTATTGCAGTATGGTCCATATAATTTCAAATTGATAAAATGTTTCTCTTTTTTCTCAAGATCCAAAAATCCCATAATTACATTCTTCTTAATGACCAGTTAGACTTAAACCACTCCCCACTGTTAAATCTCTGATAACTTGGACCCATCGATTACATTTTACCACCCCCAGGTACCGAACCGAAATACTTATATATTTTCAAGCGATGTCTTTGCAATTATGTATTCAGTCTTGATAATGCTGTAACAGGCGAAACTAGTCGAATAAAAAGTTATTTTCATTTTGTGGTTTTTAGACAAGTTGTTTTCTTATTATTTAATTTTTTAATATATATATATATATATATATATATATATATATATATATATATATATATATATATATATATAGTTGGGATTTTTCGTGGTATAACAGATATTAAATGACTAATAAAGTTGGATTTAATTCACTCGACGTTTCGGCTCTATTTTTGGAGCCTTTTACAAGAGTTTCATCAAGAGTCTGTAAGATAAAATATAATTTAAAACTAGTTCACAATACAAAGGATGATATTAAAAATGTACCTCACTACGGATCGTTTTGTTTTCTTTTCTTTTTTATGAATCCGAAACAGGTGTCGAGTCATAATCGTTTCACGTGTCTTCGCGTTATGCGCCTTTTATAATATTTGGGAATACACGGTGCTCAAATTATTCACATCTGAACGGTTATTGATTACATTTTGTAGATTTTTCTGGATATGTATCATTTCTGAAATTTCTCTTTTTTTGTGTTAATTTCTGTTGCCAAAATTCTAGTTTTGTCGTAGTTGAAACTATGTCCGTCTGTTTGTTTGTGTTTATTCAGTGCCGTGATCTGTGTTTTTGAATATTTATGCGTTTTAATTCTTTCTTTTAAGTGTTGCATTGTTTGACCTATATATGTCTTATTACAGTTGTTGCATGGGATTTCGTATACTGTGTGTGTCTTGTCCATTAGAGGTGTTTTGCCTTTGAGTTTTGTGTAATTTGTTTTACCTGGTTTTGTGGTTTGTAGGCTATTTTTATTTCATGTGGTTTTAGTATGTGACTTATTCTTTGTGATAGTGAGGGTATGTATGGCAGTGTTGTTCACACGAGCTGGAACTTACCACAGCCAAAGAAAAGAAAACAAAACGATCCGTAGTGAAGTACATTTTTAATATCATCCTTTGTATTGTGAACTAGTTTTAAATTATATCCAACTTTATTAGTCATTTAATATCTGTTATACCACGAAAAATCCCAACAATCTATAATATACAGATACAAAACCAATCCAAATGAATATATATATATATATATATATATATATATATATATATATATATATATATATATATATATATATATATGATAATCTTGTTATTTTGTGGATTTCAAAGTTTTGTACATCCCCACAGGTCCTCCAAATTGGCTTAAGGGGTTAATAATTTATACGTACCGGGTGGCCAGATAAGAATGCATAGCGTATTGCGGTAAAAAATATTATAACAGAGGCCAAATCATAAAATAATGAAATTTTATCATTGATTCTTGAAAAAATAAATACCCGTGTAATGGCCTCTTCTCAAAAATATATGATAACTAAATTTTCTTCGAAATTTCATGCTAGGAATAAGATATCGTTTTCACCAGCCTATTTTGTTATCATTACACTACATTTTAATGACAAAAAAGTCAGGTTATTGCATTTGATTTTTCAGAGAAATTGGAAATTTTATGTTATTATATCAAAAAAACACGCTCTATCGGCATCACTAAAAATTTGACATATCACAGATGAAATGGTTTTGATGTAACAATAAATGTTGAGTCGTTCAGGAGTTACAGCCGTTTATTCAAAAAAACATTGTATCACCCCCAACTAATTAATTTCAATACATACGTCAAAAAAGGTTGAA
Organism: Cynegetis impunctata; assembly: GCA_030704885.1. Taxonomy (NCBI): domain Eukaryota; kingdom Metazoa; phylum Arthropoda; class Insecta; order Coleoptera; family Coccinellidae; genus Cynegetis; species Cynegetis impunctata. Next base: position 385,922 of record JARQZK010000048.1, read on the forward strand.
TTACTCGAATAAAGCTTAGTTTAAGAAAGGAAATAATTTTGTGGTACATTAGGTGTATTTCAGAGAAAAATCACCTTGAAAGTTTAAGATGGCGGTTACGTCCCCTGGCGGTCATCCTGGAAAACTGAAAATAATTTCCAGGATTTTCAGCTGACCGCAAGTCTCTGCGGCGAATAGTTTACGTTACGAGATACAGCACTATGATATTAGTGAAGGAGTCTTGCTGCCCAGGCGCTTACTGCTTTAACCGCCGCCAATTTAATGTAGAGACTTTTTTTTATTTCGAGGGTTTTCTAAAATTTGGTTTAATGGAGTCTTCTTCGTGAGCTAACAATGTCGAAAACTATGATTGTTCATTTGCACTGAGAGCAACCCTTTTGGCTTTTATTCTTTATTCGAATAGATTACACATAAATTTTATCGTTTTTCATATTTAATTAGAAGTTAAGCCTGATGGAGTAAACTCCAGTAGCGAAAATCTGCTTGCAATGACTGTTCCAGCGCACTACACGCTTAAAAAATGTCTTATGCTTAATTTACGGCTTTTAACAGCAATCTGTTTTTTTTCTATCCAAATGTCGTTTTTGGACAACTGGATTCTCGCCATCTTCACGCTCCGCAGTCCGTGTGCTTTATGAACTGTAAGTTGATACTATTCGGTTGGTCCAAAGATAAAGATAAAAACGAAATTACTGTCGTACTAGTCATAAAGTTTTCTTTGCATCATACGATTTAATGAAATGATGGAAGTCGCATCTTTTGTCTCCAAGTGGAGACGAAAAAGGATTCTTCGCTTATTCCTTACAAGGAATAAAATTACTTTTATGCCCGGGATATGAAAATGTGAGAATCGTTTCGCCCACTGTCTTTCACAATTTTGAATTGTTAATATAAAAAGTTTTATTTGAATGATGAATCTTTCCATGGAGTAAAAGTGATAAATATTATGAGCAATAGTACTTTTTATATCTCAAAGAGCTGAAATCGCTCATAAACATAACGGAAGAGATTCCAATTCAATTGTAGCTAGATATCAGAATGAACTGACACCTTCTTCAACTATTTCAATATTTAATTCCCTTTTGCAATCTTATGAGAGAATATAAAGCGAGAAAATAGTCAGTAAACATTTAACTGAACTCGGTTCAAGACTGAAGTTGATTATGGCTGTTCGGTCATTCCAACAAAGCTGACAATATATTGTTCTCGGTGTAAATAAATGCGAGTAGCAGCGGCATGTTTAATTCATTCGGTTCATCCAACCATTGGAGTACAAAAATAATGCTTCTTTTGTACTATTTAAACTGATATGAGTAACTTTCAACCAACTTGAAATGGCATTGCCATAACTATCAGTGGTTCTGAAAAGAATAATTAGCCCAGTTTAGAAAAGAATTATTGTTTAGGGTTATAATAAAATTTTTCTTTGAGAGGAATCTGCTTCGAATTCAAGACCTTGGTATTTGTTCAATATCGGAAAGATTCATACATATGGATAATTATTAAATATAACCGTCTAATAAAGAAGCTGTTCATTAAGTTCATTAACACTTGGAAACATGTGGCTAACTATTTTTATTGAATTTATCAATAAGATTGGAGATGGACTAATACTTCTTCAATGCGATTTTGAATTATGTGGATAGGCTATAGAATTCGCGTCAAGGAATATGAAAATAGAAAAGAGGTACCATGCATTCTAATATTCGTTGAATCACAATCAAGAAAAAGCTATTCAAGAAGATATTAACCCCCTCTCATTTTGTCCATCTATTATCTCTTTGATAACCAAAGATCGAATGTATATCGGTCTAGCCTGTTTTTAAATTTTAACTAATTTCAAAAAAAAATCATAACAGTTTTCTGAATACAAAACATTGATCTTTCGAGTCAGATTACAAAAAAAACAGTTCACTTGATATATTCGATACAAAACAGTATACTTCTGAAAGAACTTGGCAACCTCCTTGAATTTTATCAGCCATTCAATCTAGGATTCATTTTACTACAGAAAATCTGAACGTCTATACACTGTTGTACAAGTGGATATGTTCGACCGGTCTATACTTTTAAGCTGTGTTAAATTTGAACTGTGTTATATCAGAACTGTGTTATATTTGAACTATGTTATATTTGATAAGTGCTATATTTGAACTCTTTAAATTTACTAGTTAGGATACATTGTTAAATTATTGTTGACTAATGACAGAGTAGTCATGGTCATTTGCAGTGACAAGGCTGTTGAAAAAAAACTCTGAAAACCTGGTGAAAATTGCCCGAATGATAATAAAACTTTTTTGCTTTTTTTTGTTTTATTGTATTTATTGAACAATTTTTGATATTTCAATATAATTCCTGATTTGTTAATATTATGTATCCACAACTACTAAGTATTATATCTATTAATAATATGCGACTTTTATCGAGTAATGACATGCATTACCATATAGAATTGAATAATAATGAAATTTAGATGGAATAAGGGTACGTTCATATTGAAGGCACGCTTGTGCAAGTAATTTGGTGGCACACGCGTGCGCGAGCGTGCACATACAAACAAAGTGGTGACTTGTCTGTCGCTGCTAACACTGCCATCTACTAGCAAGTGTACGCTTGCGCAAGCTTGATCCGACGCCACTTGGAAACAAAATTATTTGTTTTGTAGTTGCATGCGTGTGTGATCTCAGTTGATTTCTGACTATTGAGGCAGTGACTGTGGAGTGTTGTGGAGCTCATGTTGTGCTGTTGTATTTATGGTGGAGATGAAAATGCTCATCGATGCCGTGAGAAGCAGAAGACCAATTTGGTGCATCTTTGAAACTCCATAACAATAGAGACTGGTTCATCCACTCTTCCTGATTTAATGCTCATCTAAAAATAAAAACTTCAAAACACCATTTTCCAAAACAATGTCCTCATCATTTGACATCTCCATTTCGACTGACATGTTTATAATAATTAACTTTCATCTGCTTGCATTGAGTGTGAGCAATGCTGTTCACGCCAGCTTGCGCACACGTGTGCCTCAAATATGAACGTATTAACATTACTCAATCGTTTCTTGAATTATTCTATTAGGAGGTCCAGATTGATGTAACTGAATCTCAATAAAGTGGAACTTCCAGCTATGTGTATGGATCAGTCATTACATTTTAGAAGGAATATTCAGATCGAAATAAATTTTAAGTGCGAAATAAAGGTTTCTCGGTAAAAATTTTCTTTGTGCTGTGTTCATTTCTAACAACTCAAAATGCTATAGAAATAAATGACAGAAAATACCCGGATGATATTCGGGTGTGTTCATTGTTTTTTGCATTCAATCACTAGTTTATGAACCCATGAAGCTATGGTTCAAGTTACACATTTCTTGACACCAATCAGTGGAGTTGCATGGATAGTTCTGACATTCCTAACGTAGTGATTTATCCATCATATCATTTAATTCACGCACAATCTCTCTTACTCTACTAGAAAACGATTTATCAATGAGAGGAGTTTGACCAAAATGACCAATGCTCTGTTTGAAAAAAAGTAGCGACACTTTTTTTGGTCATCTAGCGGGATTGCAGGGCAACACATGAGATACTTGCATGACCAAGTTTCTTGATTGTGTCCTGACAAAATTCAAGGCTGTCTACTGAAAGTACACATAAAAGAAGTTTTTGAAACCACAACGCCCACCCAAGTGACCTGTCCGTTCATCTAGCCTGAAGTTATCCTCAATACCAAAAACTTCATGATAAAGTATCATTATTCAGGTGCATTTTGTCCAAGACAGGAATAAATCGTGATATAAAGAAAATTGAACTATTTGGAAGGCTATCATGTCCCACGACGGATCGGCCAACAAATTTGGCACTTAATTAGCAAGGTCTTGCCAAGGCCTGGCCATTAGGAGCCACACGGGACCGATTAGTTATTTTTGAGGTTTTTTTTAGAAAACGAAAAACTTCTCGCTTAAAGTTCAATTTGATATACACTAAGGTTATAGTACATTTGAGACGTAAATGAGAAGGGATATATAACTAAATAATCTCAACTAATTGAACTCAACTCTATAAAGCAGCGTTCACTCTATATAGTAGGTTCCAATTATTTTCTACCTGTAAATAGCTTAAATTTAGATTTTTCTATCCAATTTGTATTTTTCTTTCCTAGATTCATTAGTATTCTCATTGTAAAAGTTGGTATGTTGCATACATCTGAAGAAGCCACTGTGTTTGGGAAAACAATTGTTATGTTTAACAAAATAGAGTGAAAATCAAAAACGAAAGTTTTATTTACAATAATGAATAATGCGTTTACATGTTCTAACTTGCAAGAAATGGGCAACTCGTAAATGATATATAATAATAATAATAATAATAATAAGCGTATGGCATTATTGCCGGGGAGCCTATACATTATGTGCGGTATTCCGGCGCCAATTGCCTCTTTAACCCTGTTTTAGGTAATTAGTACCGAGGCGTACTAACCCAGGGGGACCGACGGTTTAACGTGTCCTCCGAAACACAGTAGCGGTGGTATAGAAAATTTGCTGGTTTGTCGTGGCTCAGGTGGCATCACTCTCGACTTGCAATCGAGAGGACGTGGGTAAATGATATATAACTGGTAGCAAAAAAGTTACAAATAATAATGAATGAGTATATTAATTTTTTATAATTAAAACCAAAATAATTTAAGTTTGAGTTGTCTCACAAGTCGCGGTATTGTGGGACGTTATTTGTGTTCAATAGTTTCTTCCAAGAATAGCTTGATATATTTCCAGAAAGGATAATGCATTTTTGCACACAACTGATTTATTCAGTAATGTCGATTTAATTTTATTCAGTTATATTTTACATTTTCGTGAAAATAAATAAACTAAAACGAAAAACAGCAAATTTTTTTGGAGTTTCTTTACGATCCGGTATTTTTTTTTCGTGGTCCAGTACCGGGTCGCGACCCGAGATTTGGAAAACTCTGTTATAAAGGGATGCAGTAAATCGTCATAATTAACAATATGGTAATAAAATAGTGGTCATTTTCCCAAGAGGGAATATGGGGATATCCCATATAAACTATAATATATATTGGGGCAATACAGAATTATATAAAAAAGTAACTAAATAACTTTATATCCTATTAACAGCATTTAAAATACTGAAATTATGCTGAAACTTGTCATCGCCAATGCCAATAACATCTAATATAAAATCTTCAAGAAAAAAATTCTGTTGCATCTCTAATATTCCAATATTGACTGATATTCCCCATGTTATTTTATCGATAAATCCTCCCCCGCTTGTATGTTTATTCGCCAGCGTTAGCAAACAGCGGCACATTTAGGGTTTCTCCTCAGAAACACGGGATATCCACCAGTTATGAGAAGCAAACAAAAATCGTAGACGTATCCTCGGTGGGGTAAAATCCGAACTTATTTTTCGAGAACAATGGTTATTCAAAGGCACGCAGGCGGTTTTTGCCTTTGTAAAACATTATCTCATACTTTGACATATACTAACGATACATTTTTTTGTGAATCCCTTCAGTGAATATGATTGAACAAAGCTGTACTTATTTGCAAAGCTGAAGGAAGATATACGGAATACACATTGTTTGTTTGTCCAGAAATTATTAAATTTTCAATACTTAATATTTATTGGTTATTTTTGAATTAATTTGTTCTGGATTGTATACATATATTCAGTTATCTACGAACAATTATTTATAATGAATGCATAGCTACATGACATTAAAAAAGTTTTTCGATTATATATGTTTCTGTAAACTTTTCAGCAGTATTTTAAATGTTTAATCATATATATTAGTGATTTCTGTCATAAACTATCAGCAAATTAATTTTGACAAAATTTTTATTTCGCTTCTGCAGCATTTTGTTCTCGATAACAAAAAAACTCAAAACATTTAGGGGAAGATGGGGCAATGGTGGTCAGGCACATTACTAAAGCGTGAACAGTCCTTTACGTGTGTGAAGTGTATCGCTAGGCGACTAGCGCCCTGCGTCATCATTCCGTACAAGGCCGGTGTCTGAAGTTTTCGCGCCAACTTGATGAAATTTGACGTCGCAACAAATTAACAAGGTAAGCTGTGAAATATTCCTTAATCCACCTTAACGCTGCCTTGTTATTCAAGATGATTTATCATTAATATAAAGTAATGCTCATTTCGAATCAAAATATGTATTTGTTTAATTTTTTTTCTATGAAGTCCGTTGCGGGTAATCGTGGTCAATTGACCAACATCGTCCGAAATATCTTTAAGAGTATCATATTGTAACTAAATCCAATAATTTGTTTTTAGATGCCAAAAACTCAACATAGAAAAGCGCAAAAGGCTCCATGGTCTTCGAAGAAGTTGAACAAGGCTCTAATGCTTATGGCTAATGGAACGTCTATGAGAATAGCCAAAAATCAACCAAGGGTTGAAAATTTTCATCAATTTTCCTACAATAATACTATCTGTCAGTAGGTACAAGACGAGGTCAAAGCAACATTCTATCATTCTGACCTCCAGGCCAATTAATACAGTCTTATAGAAAAAGAAAACAAAAAGCACAACAAGATCTTGAAAAAAAGGAAAACAAGAAGGCAAAGGAAATGACAAAAACCCAAAGAGTACAAAGACAGTCTTAAAACGATCAAAAGGAAAGTTCTTAGAGAAGACAATGACTCTCCATTCACTGACGTAGATATTGAAGACCTCTGCGTAGATGATAATGATGATGATGAGGGCCCAGAAAATCATTGTCTCATATGTGGAACATTTGGAAGAATCAACGAGATATTGTATCAGTGCACTTCATGTGTGATTTGGGCTCACTCTGATTGCATTGGTTAGGATTACGATACTGGATACGTATGCGACATATGTATTTGACTATCATTGTCAACATCATGACTACCATTGCCCTCACTTCAGTACAATGGTGGTCAAAGCCATCACTTTATAATTTATTTTTATATTCATTAGATGGATACTCCAAAAATGATTTTTGTGATCTCAAATTATAATAGTCCTTTAATGTCGAATTGTTATGTTCATAATAACGCTGTGGTTTTTATTTTGAATTTCATTCCAAAATGTGCTTAACTGACCGCCATTGCCACATACTCCTCCTACCTATTTATAATAATACTTTTTATTAATTTCTATCATCAACTGAAATCAGCAAGTTGATTAAAAAAATTTTATTTCGTTTCTTCAGCATTTAATTCTTGATAACTAAAATAACTCAAAACATGTTCTTATTTTCAATCTTATTTTTAATAGATTTCTGTCATCAACAAAAATAAGAAAGTTGATTACAAAAATTTGACTTGGCGTTTTCAGCATTTTATTCTTGATAACTAAAAATACTCAAAACATGTACCCACCATAATCATCATAGTTTCTATGAAACAAAGACTTCTTTTAACTTTTCTTTAAATGTATCAATATCGATTTTTCTCACATTTCAACATTCACTAATCACAAATTCCTGCACAGCTTGAATCTCCTCTATTAAATCTTATCAAATTTGTAAAATATTTTGATTCTAGAATGGCTTAAACGAAACAAGAGTATTTATCCAATAGCGTAAAATATAATTCATTTAAATTTACCGTTTCTATCTTCGAAACATCAGGATTTGCAAAATCATCAAAGTTATTGGCAATTCTCTCAGCAATGTTATCACGAACGATGATACCTCCCAGATGTACCTTAGGAAACAGCCTCACGTGTCTATACTATCATTCGGAAGCTTAGATTTTCTGTAGAAAATATATTCAATCATGAGCGAGACGTGGCAGCCATAAAAGTGAAACGAGATCAACATCCGAGAGAAGAAAAGCATCCGTAGAATATAAAACCCAAAACATTGTAAATCATTTGTTACGGACATAAAGCCGGGACAGAACAGGAAGATATATCATTTCCGCGTTGTACCTTGCTGAAAATTATTGAAATTTTGTTGCAGCATAAGGCGAGTCCATCCATTTCGATGTATTGGAGTGGGATTTTTTGTTATTTGGAGAGTTATTGAATTGCAATTTTTCGCGAATTCATCCTGACGTGAGTGGAATTTTCAATTAATTGATGCCTAGAAATTGCCTGCCCTTGTTAGAGAACTAGAGGACACACCTGAAATGAAAAAAAATTTTACTTTTCCTTTGAAAAGGTTTGAAAAAAGTGTGGTTGAAGAGTAGAATATCTGATATTCTGACTGCCTTTTACACTGACCATGCATAGCTTTTCTTCTCTCTTTTGTTTAGAACATAGTAATAACAAATGATCTATGAATGAGCTCAAATTTTCACATATGTTGGAAAGAGACCTTTTACCCAAATAATCTGAAATAAATGTTTTGAATTGACTAAGTTGAGCGCAGATTTCTATATTTCGTAGAGTGAACTGTTTTGATGAAACCTGTAATGCAGAATGACATTTCTTCTCCTAAGTTTCCAAACAGAAAATTAGTATACTCTGGTGAAATATAGATCACTGTAATACAGATCACTAGGATATCCACCGACATTTTCTGCATTTTACCTTAGTTGTTTGCTAATACTACTTCTAGATGGCGCTGCATTTTTTTTACACACCTCAGTATGTCGTCGTATTTAGGTAGACAACAAGAAGAGATTTAACGACTAATTCACCTATAGCTAATAGCTGAGCAGTCCTACGCAAACTTTCAAAAACTAATTCTGAGCTTGTATCCATCTTCTGTTCCATAAATCATTCGGTCTCACCCATCCACAATTCACTTGCACATACAAGTGTTTCCTATGATCTGGCTGAAGGAGTTTCTTTCCATAACTCAAGCAGACTACCTTCCTCATACATACTTGAGGAAGGAATTAAACACGAAACCCTTCACCTTCCTTTAACCAACGACTCATTAGAAAAAGAATTATTTATCACAAAAAGTTTTCTTGAGCTTTTTTACTTGTGGATTTGTAGAGTTTTAAAACACTCACTTATTAGTGTTGATCGGTACCTATCGTGATTTTTAAATGACGTTTTTTCACGTGACTGTTCCTTTTTAATATCATTGATATTGAAGCGTGATCACGGGTACGATTTGTAAATTACGCCTATACCTGATAATGTACAAGGATTCACTTTCAAGAATCGTATATATTTACCTACTTAAAGCTTAGTGAAGCAATTAGTATGTTATAGATTGAAAGCGCTTATTCAAATAAAAAAAGGTTAAAAAATGAAAGAATTGGTACTGTAATAAAAAATATAATCAACAGTCAAATATCAAGTATAATATCGATATCAAGAATGAAGTAACGAGTAATGACTAAGGTATTCAGGAAAATTCAATTCAACTATCAGTTGAACTATCAAGCGCTTAACTACCAATAAGGCACGAAGTCGAGTATCACCATGTTATCCTATAGGCAGGGCCGGCATAAGGCGAAAATTGCAAGTGTGCTAGACTCAAATTTTATGCCCCTGCTGGGGGGTCTGAGGGGTGTGGAATTTTTTGAAATTTATGGTCCAAAAACACAGTTTTTGTGCACTTTTGCGCCTTGTAGAATATTAAATTTTTGTATGACAATTTGATTCATTATTGATTGACTTGATATGGTCAGTACTCTTCCTTGTACTATAACCACTATTATGTCAAATGAACTAATGAAAGCTTAACTTTAGGCAACGTTGCAATGATTTTTATGCTTATACTGCAATTACTCTAGGAATAAATACCTAGCTAATGTATATATATATATATATATATATATATATATATATATATATATATATATATATATATATATATATATATATATATATATATATATATATATATGAAATTGAATTTTTGGTGGCAAGCATCATATAAAGTCATGAAACTATCTTGGTCCCAGGTCGAACTTTGATAATCGCACCCATTTTAATAAGCAGGATTGCAAAGTGAAAAGCTGCTATTAATCAAACAATTAAACAAACTAACGTAGCTACACTAGTGAAAATAAGAATTGCTTCAAAATTGCGCCCGTTATCGTGTAAACAAGATTTATTTTGCCCCCAGGGGGGTCAACTCCCCAACAAATTCGAACCAAAAACAATCCCATCTAGGATATCATACGAAGCCACCTTTTTACAAACTTTCAACCCTATTGCTTCAAAATTGCGCCCGTTATCGTGTAAACAAGATTTATTTTGCCCCCAGGGGGGTCAACTCCCCAACAAATTCGAACCAAAAACAATCCCATCTAGGATATCATACGAAGCCACCTTTTTACAAACTTTCAACCCTATTGCTTCAAAATTGCGCCCGTTATCGTGTAAACAAGATTTATTTTGCCCCCAGGGGGGTCAACCCCCCCAACCAATTCGAACCAAAAACAACCCCGTCCAAGATATTATGCGAAACTACCTATTTACAAACTTTCAATACTATTGCTTCAAAATTGCGCCCGCTATCGTGTAAACAACGCTAAAATACATAAGTACATACATATATACGAACATGCCCCTCCTAAAAGCTTGAGTGTGCGGCTGCACACTTCGCACACCCCTTAGGCCAGCCCTGCCTATAGGCTATAGGTAATATGGAAAAATAACTTCTTTGGTAACGTAATAAGGATGAGAGCATTTCATAGTGCTATAGGTTCATTTTTCCTGAAAGGAAATACTAAAATACGCCAGCCAAGCAGATATCACATATCTGAACTGTAATCAAATCATGCTCTTCATTACCAGTACGGAGCTGTAACTATATGTGACTTCGGGATATCATTGATTTTTTGGATTGATTGGGCCGATACATGGTGTAAATTAATAAACATATTAAAACAATGGTTAATAATAACAATTAACACATTTATTAAATGATATAACGCATGACGCACGTTTCAGTGAAACTTCACCTTCTTCAGATACTAAAGGCAAACTAACTATGTTTCTCCGTTAAATCAAAAACAAGAAATAAAGAGATGACAAACTATATAGTAAGGGTAAATAGGAGGATGGTTACAAATAATTATTAGAATAGGAAAAACCAATACTGAAGAAGGTGAAGTTTCACCGAAACGTGCATCATGCGTTATTTCTTTTAATAAATGTTTAAATTGTTATTATTAAACATTGTGTTAATATATCATTGATTTGATCACATTTCGTGAAATATCTCTCTACACTACACTCGTAGTTAGTGTACTACCGTTTTATCAACAGATATGCGCATTTTTTGCATCACCAATCTATATCGTAAAATGAAGTTTCTTCTTGATGAACTTTGTTATTTTTAAAGAGCTCAAGAATTACGCTGAGCCATTTAATAAAATAACAAGTGAATATGCAATACATGAAAATGATGAAGTCAATGGAAGTCGAATAAGATCGATACAACTTTCTATTTTTGAGATGGAGATTTATCTATTTTCTTTTCCAAAAGCGAATTATTTTTGCGAAAGTTAATTGCTTTGTTACAAATATTGACTCACAATCCACCTAAATTGTCCCCCGTTTTATTCTCGAACATTATAAAGCGCACCCCGAAAATCGAACTGAATCTCATCATCAGAATTGAAGAGGGATGATCGTTTTTGTAACAGATTGCGACGGCGGAGATGACGCAACAATTTTACACCCCCATATATGAAATGACTCAGGGTGACATCCCCTATAACCCATATTTGTACAGAAATGATAAATGGTCCGAATAGCATTAAAAGTATTAAAAAGTGAGCCAGAGTTGAATGAAGGGAACACTGTTCACTTAATATACGACGGGATGAGGGAACAATAGATCGCTTCTGAAGATACATGCGGGATTGTCTTTGTTGGAATATACCGAATCGATCGATTTAAACAATTTCTCTATATGCCATACCAAATTTCAATGATTTCTAGGTGAATATAGCAGAGTACTGAAAATAATTTGAACATCGTTTCATTTAATTCCAATCTCTCAAAGATTGAGCATATCTGAAAAGTTTGGTTCTTCGAAATGTGTTGATGAAGTGAAAAATTCTATGACTAAAAGTTAACTGCTTTCGTATATATTTTTTTAAAGTTCGTTCGAGTATCTGCTATTGCTGATAATCATAAAAAAAACAATCCGTTTATCAAGTGAATTATATACCATGTCACGACGTTTCGCCATAATCACACCTGGCATCGTCAAGTGATGTTCGTTCGAAATCGAGCAATCGAAACAAATACATAACTTGTCAGGTGTGATCCTGCCGAAACGTGAAACTGTTTACGATTCACTTAAAAATAGAATTGAAACCCGGAATGAGATGATATAGTTATATATATATATATATATATATATATATATATATATATATATATATATATATATATATATATATATATATATATATATATATACAACAATAAATATACAATCCTGGCACCGTTAGGATGTTCAATAGTTTAAATGAACCGCGACAAGATTCGCGAAACTTCATTTATAGAATTATTCTGACGGCTATTTTTTGAGTAGAAAAAATTTGGTTCATTTCCAAGCTTCCCATATGACAATACCGTAACCTAATATAGACTGGAAGTTTGAATGGTACACCATCTTAAGAACCTCTAAACCTATTGTTCTTTCTTAGATTCTTAGCAAAAAAATTACTGAGTTAAGCTTCTTTCTGACATTCTCAATTTGGTTGGTCCACCTCAAATTACAATCCAGAGCGACTCCTAGGAAATTTATGTGTGAATTTATATCTGTAGTTTTTCCCAAAATGTTTATTCCTGCCGGTACTTTTATTTTTGTATGAGTTGGCTTAAAAACTACACACTCTGTTTTGTCTGCATTCATGACTAGGTGATTCTTTCCAAGCCAGTCCGACACCATTGAAGTAGCACTTTCTGTTTCTAATATCGAGTCTTCTACTTCCTTTTTTGTTACTAAAATATTCGTGTCATCAGCATACATGAAAAACTTTGGACATTCCTGAAAGATATTAGGCAAATCATTTATATAGAATACAAAGAGAAGAGGCCCCAAAGTACTTTCTTGAGGAACCCCAACCTCAAGTTTTTCATCGTTCGATATAATAGTTTCACCATCAACATCCATAACTACTCTTTGACACCGACCATGAAGGTAATTGCGAAATAATTTCAGTTGTTTATCCCTGATTCCATAAAATGATAGTTTTTGCAGCAGATTATCATGATTTACACAATCAAATGCGTTGGACAGGTCTATAAAAAGACCTACTGGAGGTCCCCCCTCTCTAATCCTTCGATTATGGACTGCGACAATTCGTAAATTGCTGTCATTGTATTCTTGTTTTTTTTTTAATCCATGCTGATTTTTTAAGAAAATTTTAGATTTATAGAAAAAGTTCAATAGTCTATTTACCAAACGGTTTTCAAAAATTTTCGAGAACGAGGTAAGCAGACTTATATTATAAAGCGATAATTTCCTAGGTCTTCAGGATTTCCTTTTGTAAAGAAAGGTTTTACTAGCGCAATTTTCAAGGATTGCGGAAATATTCCCTCTTTGAAAGCTTCATACATAATGAAAGCTAAAGGCTTGGCAATATATGACACAGATGCCTTAATGACTGTCATTGGGATACCGTCATATCCGAAAGAGCTTTTATTTTTCAATTGCTTCACCGCGTTTATAACTTCCTCCTCAGTAATCCCGAAGAGAAAGAAAGAATTGTTATTTCTCACAAACTTTCCATCGAATGATGTAGTATTGCGTTATATTTTGAAACCTACATTTACGAAATAGTGGTTGAGGTTTGAGGGTAATCTGGACTTCGGACTTTTACCTGTCATTTCACCAATGAGTTTCCAAACAGTTTTGTTTTTATTTGTTGAGGTTATTATTTTTTGCATCACATAATTTTGTTTCGATTTTTTTATTTCCGCATCGAATTCTAATTTTTTTTTATCTGGATCATATTTCGAGAGTATATATAGTAAGTCTAAGTAATTTTTGATGTTCTCCACTCTTGGAGAAGGTTCGTACGACTGTTTAGAAAATTTAGAATTTTGCACGAAAATAACTGGAAAGCATTGATCAAATATAAATTTATGAATTGAAAAGAATTTATTCCACAGTGCCTCAATGTCTCTACCGTCATAGGACCCTATGATAGCGTTCCAATTTTCCTGGCTTAATCTGTTCAAAAATAATTCTGTGGTTTGCTTGTTTATAGCACGAATTTCTATTTTAGGGTTATGTGAAAAAGCAGAGTTAACAAGAATACAAATTTTTTGTGCCGTATGATCTGATATATGTGACAGAGTAACAGATACCTCGACGTCATCAAAATTTGTAATAATATATAATACTAAATAATATATAATACTAAATAAATAATTGCTTCGCCAAATTCGACCACCTAAAACGCAGGCGGCCAACTTATAAAGCCGAGATAAGGAGATCGGCGTCGAATCTTTTCGTAGTGCTTAGGCTAGGTCCCGTTTCCGACCGCGACGCCGATTTTCGATATCAAACGTTTAAAGTTTGACGTTTCTCCGAAATTCGCGAAAACGGCAGCATTCCCGACGCTTAAGAACCATTTTCACTTCAATCGCACTATAATTCACGTGACCGCCTTTCGAGCCGATAGTTGGACCGGTTAAATACTATCGAGAAGTTTCGGCGCGGCGAGGCCCAATGAGGTCGTAGTATCTAGCAGATTCCGCACGAACTCGAGATTGACAGCGAGCAGGAATCGATATTTTCATTGATCTATATATTTCATGGATTTATTTAATGGGCGATGGAGCCTCTCAATAGAGTTATCTATATATGTTGAGGAATTTATAGTGACTCGAGTAGGCTCTGAAATAGTGAAATTCGCATTGTACGTTTCAATTAGCGATATAAAATTTTGAGCTTGATAATCAGAAGAAAAAAGATTTATATTGAAATCACCTGCTATGAGGAAGCATGAGTTTGCATTAGTAAGATTAAATTATGAAAGTTCTTCAACTGAGTATACTATGATCAAATTTTCAAAAAGAAAATTGTTCTTTTTTCTATCTACCAAAGTTTCAAAATCGAAAAATGAAACCTAATTTAAACACATTCAGTAAATACTTGAACGTCCGCAGCTCGTTCACATATTTGAACTCCGATCACAATAATAACTCTGGAAATAGCACCATTTTTTTTTGGTAAGGGGGACGAAGTTTAATAATCCCTTTAATATGAAATGTTCGCCGAAATGCGAGAAACAAACAATAAAGCAGAAAATAATGAGGGTTGAAGTTGAACACGAAGGGCGGCCGCCGAAATTTACAGGTCGAAAGTTCTCGGAAAATAAGTTTGCCGGAGTCAGCTGAAAACTCGAGTAATAAATTCCGAGCAGTGAGAGAAATTCGAAAGCAGGCAGGTGCGTATTTACAATTTTATTTTCCTCGAAATTCGTAGCATAAAGTCTTTTTCAAATTTATCGGCTCTCTGTACAATGGAAACTAATATTTAGTGCAGTAGTAATTATGCCCATAACCGGCACACAAATGCAGAATGTTTATTAATTAACAAGTGTGAAAACTCCCAAAAATAAAATTTACAGTCAAAAAACGTACATGTATCTTCACCGCAAGAGCTAATCGCTCACTTTCAAAATGATTTTACAATTTAGCAGATAGAAATGAATATGTAGTTAACTAGTTACTAATTTGTGTTCGAGCACAAAGGGTTTCCCTTGGTAGACAGTAGGTATAATCGAGAGTTTATATATATTCTTTTTCATATTTACTGATGCTTGGGGTTAAATAATTCACTTCCTTCAGGAGTTGTGGAATCCGCTCAATACGCCTTGGAAATTAAGAAACAATACCGCAAAATAAATTGACCCACTCGCTCCATTTACTGATCCGCTATCTCATATCTACCGAAAATAATCGTGCCCGGAATATTTCATCCCACGTGGTCTTATATAATTCTCGAAACTCCCGTGCGAGATGCGTCTCGCCCAGAATTCGAAGCGCAAGCAATCGCCTTTCGAAAAGCTGAAGAAATTGAATTCGAAAACGCGCTGTGCCTAGTACCCCGACCGCGAAACAACTCGAATCGATAAACCAGCCGGATCCCCCGGGCGTGGCGGATTACAGCAAATATAACAATAACGTCGTAGGAATCGGATCCACAGCAATTCGGTCTGTTCGTCCGATATTGACGTGAATGAGCGAGCGGTCAGTATATCCACGTTCAAAGGACATTGCAGGAAATAATCCCATCTAATAAGCTTAACGGGCATTACTGAATTGAATTTATGCTGAAATGGCCAAATTGCGTCAATTTGAATATGGGTTACAAATCGCATTAGGACAGCGAAAGGCCCAATAAAGTGAAAACTGGTAAGGCACATTTCAGTTTTAGAGTAGAAAAATCGAAGTAGAATATTGCTTCAGAAAACCAGACATTCATAATATCAAAACGTGCTTGCATCGTTAAACCTGAAATTGTCAGAAAGTTTGAGTTAAAATGGATTGAGTAGGCTACAAGCTCCCTGCTTAATACAGGTTAGGAATCGCTCACGAACAGAAACCTCAAAACTTATCGAATGGACATTTTATTAGAAAGCCCTCTACGCCATTTTTACCTTTGTGGTAGTAATGTGTAACGCTGAGGGTCCATCAGTTTTGGATTTCGTCCGTCACTGGGGTTCTCGTATCCAGTTTTTTCACTTGCGATCGCTTTCAGTTATTACAGGAATATATCGCTTCATTAAACTCTGCGTAACCCGAAAGTTTTTCTATGATGATCTTCGTCAATGTTGAGGATACGCATACGTATGTCATGATTGGTAGTAGACATTGATCAATTATTGTTCTTTTCTTCAGGTGTAGGGGCATTTTCTATTTAAATATAATGCAACATCTTCCTAAACCTTTCATGTCAGTTTAATCCTTATGTTTATTTTTGGAATCAGTGAGCTAGATTTGTTTGTAGCTCAGATAAAAGCATGAGTCACTATGTGACTATAGTTCACTTCATTCTCATTTACATATATATAAATATAAATATATATATATATATATATATATATATATATATATATATATATATATATATATATATATAAATTAATATGTTTTGGCTATATGTGTGTGTGTGTTTATTTAATTATGATTATGAATAATTATGTTGAGCGCCTTTAAAATTTTGGAAACTAATATAATTATTTAATTTTATTTAGATTTCATTTTTCTCTATTCAATTTTAATTCTCAGGGAAGGTTCTCTTTTTTTTTGAATATTGACTCTATTAATTGAAAACTTCAATAAAATTCAAAAATATAAAATTTTTACAAATTTATTAACACAAATTATGAACATACAAATTCAGTTCAAATATTAACAATAAAAATAACTCTTTAAAATTTGATTATGTTACCTTTAAATAGTTTTATCTTTTATCCCCTTTTAATTTAATATATTTTCAAATATTTAATAGTCTAATTGGCCAATAATAATTTCTTTAAAAACTCACGATATACGATTTCACTTTTGGCTATCCTATTTTCAATGTGGGTCCAATAAGTATTTCTTCTTCTTTTCTCTTATTATCTGCAACTCACTGGATTCAGTGTGTGAACTCTGTAACTCGATAGAGATAGAAATAGAAAAGAAATAGCAAAGAAAAGAATTTTCTTTCTATGGACAAATGCTACTCTCTATGATTTTTTCCTGAAATCTTCGGGCAAGTTCGTCTATAGAGAAATGTGTACTATTGAATCTGAAAACATTTTGGGAGATTTTAGAACTTTTCGATATTCAACGTATCTACCGGTGATTTCGACTTTCTAAATGTCAAAATTGTCAATAAAAGCTTGGCCTATGTCAGTATTGTCAGTTTATCTCCCCTTATCTATGCAGTTATTGCAGTTTATTTTTGTTCATTGTTTTGTTAGTTGATTTTTTTTGTAATTTGATTGAAATGGATTTGGTATTAGCCAATTTTGTAGAAGAGGCAGAAGAAGAAGATCGTAGAGAAATGCTGAAGATGGAAAGAAGACATCTAAGGGACACGACAAATGTCTTCGAACTCCCAGAAAGAGAGTTTAGAAAACGTTTTCGTCTTAGCAGAGAGCTAACTCGAAATTTAATTGAGGAACTCTCACCTCATATGCAGGATGGACTTCGATCTACGAAGGTAAATATCACCACGAGAGTTATGGGAGTTCTACGTTTCTTTGCACACGGGTCTTACCAAAGGGGCATTGGAAATGAGATGCATGTTTCTATGGCACAGCAGACCTTCAGTACTGCTCTATCGGAGGTTTGTATGGCTATGGAAGCCATTGCACCTCGCTGGGTGAAATTTCCAATGACTCGAGCAGAAAAGGAAAGAAATAAAGTCCAATTTATGCAGGAGTTTGGGTTTCCTGGAACTATAGGCTGTATCGACTGCACCCATGTAGCCATTCTACAGCCTACCGAAGACGAACATTCATATTTTAATAGAAAGAGGTACCATTCCAAAAATGTTCAA
Organism: Cynegetis impunctata; assembly: GCA_030704885.1. Classification (NCBI taxonomy): domain Eukaryota; kingdom Metazoa; phylum Arthropoda; class Insecta; order Coleoptera; family Coccinellidae; genus Cynegetis; species Cynegetis impunctata. Next base: position 404,355 of record JARQZK010000048.1, read on the forward strand.
ATTATTTGTGACACTAGTTTAGTAACTAATTCCTTTATTTGGAGGAATTCTGCTGTGAGGAGGCACTTGGAAGAAAATTATGAAAGGGGTGACCGAAATAGCTGGTTGATTGGAGATAGTGGTTATCCACAAGAACCATGGCTAATGACACCAATCAGAGGGATGGCTCCAGATTCTCCAGAGGGTAGATACACCAATGCATTAACCAGAGCTAGGAATTGTGTTGAGAGATGTATAGGTAAGTCAGACAACATCATATGGTTACAGCCTACTTAACCTAGGTATTATTTTTCTACACCTTACAGGTATGTTGAAAAACCGCTTTAGATGCATTCTACGTGAGCGTGTTTTGAGATATCGACCTTTTAAAGCTGGTCAAATCATTAATGCTGTCACAATTCTCCGCAATATGTGCATTCAGGGCAACATCCCTTCAGAAGAAGATGGGCTAGATAGAAATGATGAAGATCATGTAGATGACAGAGATGCCAACAATTTTGTTGCTCCAAACATATTAGGTTTAGGTCAGCAACGTAGAGGTGAACTAATTTATATTTTTTATAAGTTTCGTAATCTGGTTTTTTTACAAGTTTACCTTCAATTGATTTATATTTTTGTAATAAGGTTAATCCTGTTTAATATTAATTGTTTCACATTTTTTATAAGTTTTAATTAGTGTTATTTATTCATTTTCATCTAGGTATATAAGGCTATATCAGGAATGCAATAAGTAACTATCAGTAAACTTTTTTTTTAATTTTTGGTAAATTATCAAATTCAATGTTTGTTAGAGCATTTAGCCCAGAAAGTAGTTGTTCTGCTCAGTTAATCTGTCAGTGTTTTGAAAATAGTACTAGGAATTTTTTTGATTACTTATATTTGTATTAATATTGTTTTGTTTTAAATATAAAGATGTTACTCTATTAATTATACTCTGTTGTTTTAATCAAACCTTCATCATCTGTGGGTTGATAGAATAATCTAGCACTATCTGTAATATATTATGAAAACGTTACATAACTTAATAATTGTTAATAACAATAAAAAATTTATCAGAATGAGTTATTGTAATGATTAAAAATAAAACCCTTTTCGAAATAAATAACATTTTAATTTCTAATAAAGAAAGTACATATAACAAAAATTAAACCAAAAAATTAATATTAAGTGTAAAAAAAAATTGAATCAGTTCTTGTTTGAAAAAAGACAATCCAAAATTGGCAACTGCTTATAATCAAAATAAATAAATCTCACATTATAACAAAAATAAAACTACAAATAAATATTAAGCGTACAAAAATTGAATCAGTTCTTGTTTAAATGAAAAACAATCCAATATTGGCAATTGCCTATAACAAAATAAATAAATCTCAATTATAACAAAAAAAAATATAAATAAATAAAATCAGTTCTAGTTTTGAAAAAAAGTTAAATATTGGCACTCATCAGTTCTTGTTTACATAAAAAATAATCCAATATTGGCAATTGCCTATAACAAAATAAATAAATCTTAATTATAACAAAAAAAATATAAATAAATAAAATCAGTTCTAGTTCAAAAAAAAATAAAATATTGGCACTTGATTATCACAGTAAAAACAAATACAAAAAAGTTAATTTGATCAACAAACAAAAACACTTAAATAATGATAAATGCCTTACTCAACAGCATGATTCACAAATTTTTCAATATTTTGGCTAATGCTTTGTAAGGCATTTGCCATTATTTGTATGTTTTTGTCTATTGACTGCAGCCTTTGCATAGTATCTCTATGCATTTTAGTTAGGGTGACAAATTTTCTAGATTTATCATTTGTGGCCCTAACTTGTCTCTGACTGTTTGGCATATTTTCATCACCCGTCCTTTTTCTTTTTAAAGCTGCTAACTGTGGAAAGGGGCCAACTGTCTTGAGCACAGGCAACTACAAATAATTAAATTACTATATTTTAATTGGGTCATATTATATATTCTTTGTTTACAATTCATGGATAAAACAACAAATGATGCAGTTAATACTTTATAGGTTTAGGTAAAGAGGCTATATAATTTCAATAAAAAGGAATTTTGATGGAAATTATGGATAAATATGCTTCAATCTTACAATGTTTGATAGATGATATAATTACAAACAGAAATATTTCATAAAGAAATATAACATATATTACTCGCCAGGTTTCACAAATTATAGCATTATTTGCATGAATATAGATTATCAAATTTGTTAAAATTTACTCCTAATATTTAAATGTGATATAACTACTTACTTCTGGGTTTGATGGAAGGCTAGGCATCTGTTCATTACATGGAGGGCTAGGCATCTCGACTCTAGACGTTGTAGGCTAAAAATCGAAAGTATTATTAAATACAATATGTAAGTATTTATATTTACCTCTGGTGTTTTGAATGATATATCGGTTAGATTTGCTGGCATCAGGGGTGGCTGCAAATAAATTTATGTATGAATACTTACAGTACTTTATTTGTAAATGGATTAATATATATTGTATAAGCAAATTACCAGTCCTAATTCAAGGTTTTTATCTCCCGTAACTGACTTCCACCCCAGCAATGCCATTAACCTCTCCTCTACTTGGTTTAGTGGAGGAGCTTTCACTGGTCCCCCACCAGTCCTTTCCATTTCCATTCGCAACTGGCTTGCTTTTGCCTTGGTTTTGGATTTCCACCTACCTATAGCCTACAAATAATGATATTGAAGAAGATAATGGATTATATTATATAAGATACCTAATAGAATATGTCAACATCGCACACAACAAGTAAAATAGTGTTGTAAGTCAAGTATAGCCTAGTAAAACCGATTTTGAGTTACAGTTTACATTATTTTATTGGGTGTGTGAATGTAACCTTACTGATTTTGAAAAAGCCTATTTCATAGAGGTACTTCTAGATTACACTAAATATACTTTGTTTTACCATTTGCCACTTCTCAGTGCTCCTAGTGCCCAACCCCATTGAATTTAATTTCATGGTGAGTGCATGCCACAATCTGGCCCCATCTTCGCGATCTCCATCAAAGTTTTTGAATCTATTTTTTAGTAGAGATGGATTTTCTTCCATAAAATCTATTATTACATTCCACTGCTGCAATGTTGTTTTAATATCCCTATTCCTTCCATCTAAAAAATGTTTTATAATAAATTTTAGTTAACTGAGTATTGTTAATTACATTTTTATCCTCAGCTTACTAAATCAACAGCAATTTCAGCCACATTAAAGTTAATATAAATGGAAAAATAACTTACCCATCTTTAATTAAAAATAAAAACACTAAAAAAAACAACAACGTAGGGTGTGTTGTAACTTGTAACGACTTGTACTTTGAAGTAAAATGCCAAAAATGCGTTTACAACCCATAACAAAACATGTCATAGAAATCACAGATCAGCCATAGAAAGACCCTTGTAGCCGTTTCTATTTCTATCTGCCGAAGATTCACACGAAACTACTCGAAAGAACCGAATAGACATACGGAGTAACTTTACAAGAAATTTCCTAACATAGAAAGAAATTTCCTTTCTATTCTGTTACAGAGTTCACGAGCTGGTTTTCCTTTCTAACCTCACTAAATTCTGTTGTGAATTTGTAACACAACAAATATTCACAAATTTTTCACTCAAATTAACATTTATTTCACAAACAGGTATTATCAGCTTTCTTATTTCCACTTATTAATGACTTATTACAACTTTGTACTTTCAGCTACCATTATACTTTATATTTTTACAATATGGAGGACTTAAAACAATTGAATCTATATGTACACAAACGATGTTTATACGTTGAATGCAATTCAGGAACTGAACTCGGAAGTCCTCTGTACTTCCTTATATAAACTCTTTTATTTTCCAAATATCATATCGCCTGGTATCATTATTCTAGAATATACTGACTTCCTTTGGAATTGATTTTATAATAATTTAAATATTATAATAACAGGTAATGTGAATATTTTTATATCATTCAATTTAATTAAATATACAATAATTTTGGAAATTGATTTTTTCAATAATAACAGTTTCTTTATAATAATCTAAAATTTTTCAAACTCAATATTTCAACTTGATTATTCTGAAAAATTGAATGACATTCATTTAGCTTCTTAATAAATTTGGAATAAAAACATATTTCTGGACTGAAATAATTCAGTTAATCCCAATTACATAATATTCTGATCATTTTGTACTAAAAATTCCAATATTCTATTCATTAATTAAGTTATTATTTATTCTTGAAAAATTTGACATTTCTATATATATAGTTTTTGATTCTAACTTGAAATTCTCCTTTATTATATTATTCTAAAGCAATTTTCCATTTGAAACAATTAATTAAATTCTTCTAATACCTTTATATATGATTAACTATCTGATATTCAAATTTAGTCGATTCTACGATATATAGAATTTCCAGAATTATATGTATTCTACATAAATTAAGTCTGTTATTTTGAAATAATCTAATATAATTAATCTTTTCAAAAGTTCTATTACTTGTATTTTCATATATATTTTATATTTAATGAATTTCTATTGAAATACTTGATATCTCTTTCCAACGATTACTGACATTTTATGTTTTTGACATTCTATAAGGATTTCTCATATATTATTGATTCTAAAACTTAATCTTGAACATTTATAATTAATACATTTACATTAATCTTCCTTGTAAATCAGTTTTACATATTTAAATTCACATTAATTGAAATTTCAATAGTATCATTACATTAATTATCAATTTACATACTTATTCCTTTTCATATTTTCAAATCTTATATCATTGATTAGGTACACATATATTTTATAATCATCTATCATTTACTTATATCTGTTTAAGTTTATTGAAATTTTCCTTTCATTGATCAATTCTATTTCAAATTATACCATATATTTCTATAATAATATTGCAAATAAACAAACCATATCAATATATATATATATATATATATATATATATATATATATATATATATATATATATATATATATATATATATATATATATATATATATATATATATATATATATATATATATATATATATATATATATATATATATATATATATATATATATATATATATATATATATATATATATATATATATATATGTGACTCATTTTTAATGGAAGCACACCGTAAAATTTGAAGTTGTAAACCGATTTCAACCATTTTTTTTTAAGTACTGAAAGGTCTATCTAGGTACAATTTGATTTATTTCAGTTTTCAGGGCATACTGCGATATTTTTTCTTAGTCGAAATTCGGTTTTACGCCACTGAATTCAGCGTGCCCCTAAATAAGTATGACCAAAATTTCATTGAAAAATATTTATTCATAATAATCTTATGAGAACTAACATTCGAAAACTCACGCTTAACAACCACAAAGAAAATACCCAACATGAACAGATAGCCATAGAAATATTTTTTGTGAAAGCGTTTCGAAACGGACAGTTTCGAATAGAGTTTCGAAATGTCATTTTTTAAAGTACTAGCACTAGTGAATACTAGAAGCATCCAACTGCTCTCCTCTAAGAGCAATGCAAGTGTTAGTTGTCGGAATAAGTAAATTACTTGTACTGGCAATGCTGGTAACTTCTGCTTCTGCGGGAACCGCTTTTACTTTCTTATTTGGCGTATCTTTCTTACCCATGATTCTTTTTGCTACTTCGGTTTTATGTTCAACTGAATTTTCGATGTAACCTTCAGCAACTGAGTTTGATCGCCAATCTCCATGTCGCTTTAAGAGTTTTATGTTCACTCCTAAATCTGTCAATATTATTGCAGAACTGCGCCGGAAACAATGACCAGTGATTCAATGGCGTTGGAGAGTCCAAGGAATTCCGCTATCTTTTTTGGCATACCTCCAATTGTATTGATTCCAACTGGCAGGGTACATTTACTATTTCGTCAAAATAAATCGCTGATGTGTCATATTGAGTGGACGAAGTTTTGCGTACTTACGAAATACATGTAAGAAATTGATGTTATCTATCGATCCCTCAGTAATCGTAAACATTATTGGAACATGAGTTTTTGTATTCGGAATCTTAACACTAACAAATGACTAACAATCTTTGATGGCATCTACGGTCAAAAATGTGGTTTTTTCCCCTCTTACATGCTCCAAATACTCCAACGATTAAAACAACTTTGAGTAACATGAACCCATTGTCATCGACTTCTTTCATAAAGCGTTCTATTTCCAGCTTTGTAAATATTTTCGATTCTTTCGGCTTATATCCGACAGCTTTAAAAAAAACTGCAATAAGGTTTGTGAATTTACTTATATCTACCTTTTTGTTCAGGTAAATCATGGTGCGGATCATCGAATATTTACTCCACAAAGTTGATGGCCTTAAGGTAGTGGATAACTTCAGGAAATAGGCTGGCAATACCTTTTCTGTAAAATTTTCAATATGTTTTTCTTTAACTCAGGTTTCAAAGTTGTTGTAGGTGGTCTTGAATAATGTTTTCGATTCTTCGGGGACCAACATGGATAGCGTAGTTCAGCAGCTTGTTCAATATCCATCGCCATTATCACTCATTTTTCGACGATTTTTTTACAAAACTTTGTAGGAAATACCGCGACGTTTCAAAGTGATAGAACATTAACATTGAACAATACATTAACAATGCCTTAGAAATAGATTACCAGCTGACTTTTAAATATGTTTAAAACACAAATAAACGCATGAAAAATTTGAATTCTCCGCTTTCACACAAAATCTTATATGAAATTCGTTGCGAAAAGATTGTTTTGAGCACTCGACGCATTGTCCAGTTTTGCGTGCCGTGCTTAAAACACATTCATTTCGCAACTTGTTACATAAGTACCTAGCTATTTTATGATTTCAGCAATAAAATAGCGTAAATATTTTCACGGAAAATAACGGAATTACATTCAAGTTTTCACGCAACTATGGACTAGAGTTGTCAACGGTAACCTTCCCATTTCCTACACAAATGTTACACCGTCAGAAAAGGTAGTAGAAGATCCACCATTGTACACCGTGGTTATAACTTCGTATGAAGATACTAGCTTCAAGCCAGATTTGTGGCTTAATTCAGCAAGAGAAATAATCACAAAGGATGAACTGAATGGAGGGAAATGAAGTCAAATATCACTCGCTGAATTTCATTCCAGATCTCACATCCACCTTGAAGCACATAAAGGCCACTCATCACTACTTCCAATTTTCCATGAGGAGATTACTTCTCCATCAATGGTGAAACATTTAATGAATGTAATTATTTCTGTTACATTCAAATTGAACAAGGGACAAACTTCCATGATTACAGCAGACCAACCAGTTTACACCATATCGAAACAAATACAGTGGCGTTTCCCAAAAACAAATGGTGAAAACAAAGTCATAATGATGATGGGGGCCCTTCACATTGAGATGAAGCTGCTAAACATTCTAGGGAAATGGTTAGTCAATAGTGGATGGACAGACACCCTCGTACAAGCCGGAGTAGCAAGTAACGGCGTAGCTGAAGCATTCTTAACATCCTCTTACGTTAAAAGAGTTAGATATGCTCATGAAATAACCATCGTTGTTCTCCACACTCTACAAGAGTAGGCTTACGTAAAATACTGTGAAGAAACACACGGAAATGCAAAAGAGGAAAAAGCAGTTCGGAAGGACAGGAAAGTGATGGAAAATACACTGTTTAAATACTGGAATACTGTCCTTCAGATCAAGTCTTTGTTGCTTCCACTGGTTTTCAGCATTCGTACTGCGAACTTGAAACTGTAAGTTGTTACGCTAAAGATGATATTATGTCCTTGGACATTTGCGTTGGATGCTGTCCATTATTTACAATTTAACAGTGTGGTCAACTATTCCTGAGGCCTCAAAAAGTTGTGAAAAACTGTTCTCATGTGTCTGCAAAAAACGGTGCTATTCGTGCATCTGTGTAAAAAAATGGAATAATTTGTTCCCTGTTATGCTTATGTGAGGGTCACTGTTCTCGAAATGAAGTGTAACAAAGATTTCATTACATTCCCGTACTCAGTCATAAGTGTTATATTTTGCAATTTTAGAGGATTAAGCTGGAAAAACTTAGTATATTCATAACTCATCTGTCAAAAGTAGCTACATTGTAAAATCGGTTGAGGTGTTTGGTCATTATAACCAATTCATGGCGGTCCAGCACACGCCTACGGCCGTCATCTTGATGACTTCATAACGGACGACCGAGACCCTTAAAACTTGGGGTCTGGACCGTTTTACACCCAGGGTCTTATATATTGTCACTACCCCAAATGGCATGTTCTCCGCCAGAACTGAAATATTTTACTGCTACCCATCCCAACTATATAGGAAAAGATAGTAGATTATTTGCAAAAACTATAATCAATTCTCCACTCCAGAATCAAACGGATTCCGTAATAAATAACTAAGTCTATCTCCAATATAAAATACCCACACATATTTTTATAGTCGAAAGGAGAAATATTACATAGTTTTCAATTCAGATATTGAATTTATTCGTCTCTGAAACAAAACATGTCGCCTACGTTGAAAGGAATACAGTCAACCTTGAGAGTGTTACGATTACCTTACTTTTTATCATTCTCAGGCTTAGCTTTCATTCGGCTAGTGTCTGGAATAAAACGCACAATCAGGAAGTTCGTTCGAAAAACTCCGATAAATGATCTCACTTAATTCATGTTTCATCGTTTTTATTACACTTCTTGCTCTGAACAGTTATATATGAGTTTATAAAGGTTAGATTCATTCAGATCATACTCAAAAGAACGTTATCCATTTTTTCAGAAAAATGAAACAATTTAAAATTTCGCAGACCATGATCACTCAAATCACCACCCATTTCTACAAAGGGACCATCCATAAATCACTTAAAGGGGGTAGAGAGGGTCAACAAAGTGTGTCATCGTCCAACAACGGGGGTACAAGTCATAAACTTCGTAAGGTCACATACATGAGTCCACCAAAGTATTAAAACTGTCAACTTCAACTGTAACAAAAAAGTGCAAAATGTGTGACGTCACACCAGGGATGTGGGGATCACATATATGTAACCACCTGTGACGACAAGGAACTCAAAAAAGAATCATTGAATTCGTGTGACGTAATTTATGGGTAGCCCCAAATTGAAATTACCGAAATTATGTACAATTACCAAAAATTATTCAGAATCATCGATCAAAATGCAAATGGCAACGTCGTGGTGAACCGGCATCATTGGCTTGATTAATATCATCATTTCTAAGATATTTGATCGAAAATCTATACTTAGAGGTCAAGATATTTCAATTCTACATTACCGTATTCTGTATATACTTTTTAAACCAATATTCCAAATAGGATGACTAGTATACCCCACACCCTAGCAGAAGTCATACTTATTCAAGGCAGTTGAAATTCATTTATTATTATTTTCAGTTCTAAACTAAACCTTTCTAATGTAGGTTCAATAACCGAAATTACAATCGCAGTAGACTGTTATGACGGCTATTTGTGATATTTAATCTAGAGCCATAAAGTTTATTTTCGTAATGATAAACTATCGCATAATAACGACCGATTCAATCAACTATCAATAAATATCATTATTATTATCATAAGATGGAGTAAAGATCTTTCGAAATTTCATATTCAGTTTTCAACGATGTAATAACGGTGTGCCATCCAAGTAACATCCAACTTGGACACATTTTTATGTTCCACATTGAAAAGCGGATCATAAAGCATGATGTATGATCGAAGTTCGCCGTAAAATTCCTGAAATAGCTGCCATAAATCAACGAATGCACCAATATTTGGAGTTTTGAGAACGGGCGTGCCAATCCGTTTAGTTTTCCATCATCAAGACGTATATTTGAGAAAATTCCACCCCTCGGATCCAGCCGACCACACCATCCAATTTGACCTACCATCTAAAGTTGATAAGACGTACATCATTTGGAAGTATTTTGATTTGCTTGACCCATTCAATGGGGAACAGCCGGTAGGAAGTGTTTTTCTTTCTTTCTATGCGTATTTCCTCCGAAAAACTAGATTATTTTCACTCAACCTCAAGTGGAGAATGTTAAGAATAACGAGATGGCCACTACATAAGATTGATTTGAGTGATAGACAGTTTCAGTTGTTAGGCTGAAAATTTGTACTTGAATTCGTCGATTGATGATGTTAGGGGAGTGCTATAGGGGATTTTGACTCAACGCCACAGTTTTAAAGTAGAAATTTTATGCTTTTTAGCAGTATTCAAGCTTTGTATATCTCTCCAAATTGACTTAGCGGGTTAAGAATTCTTATGTAAAAATGCTGTCCACGAGTTTTTCTCATTGTTGAGAGCATTGCTGTTATATATCATGTATTCTTTATAATAATAATATAATATTAATTATTATACATATTATCTATAATTTTGGAAAGTTTCTCCAACATTTAGAGGAAAGATTGAAAGCACATAAATATGAAAAATTACTAAGTACATCACTAATAAAACATACAAATAATGAGAATCATAATTTCAGCCTAAATTGCATCAAAATTTTAGAAACAGAAAAAGATCAGAAATGTCTAAAAATTTCAGAAATGTCACATATTTGAATGAACAGATGAACATTTTTTTCAAAACTGTTCATCTAACAAACAACATGAATCCAAAGCACAACAATTATTACAACAAACTCAAGCTCATAACACCCAAATTCATCAAAAAAATCCACTCAACAAACCACCCTTATAAAGCAAGATCCCAAAGCCGACAGACGTTACTTATTTTCTCAGCAACGATATAAGTGAGATGGAGTAGTGCTCGTATGTACCTACTTTCAGTGTATGGATACCTGCTAACTTGTGCCGACGGCCAATTTCCAGGTATCAGGTGCTAAAGATGGAAAAAAAACTCAACTCACTTTTCTTATTCTCTCAGTCTTGATTTTTATATATACCCAGGGAACTATTTCAATACTTTATGCAAGCAGCCAGACCGATCGTATGGGCTAAACATCCCGCCAGTCACAAATAAAGTGTCCCTAATAGACAGTATGAGGGAAATGTTATGTCAGTAAGTATAAAAATAGATAGACGCACATAGATAATCACTATCGCGCTTAAATGAGCAAATCATGACATTTCGCTCATACTTTCATACTAATATGACACTTTATTAGTTTCTGGCGGGTATTTGGCCCATACGATCGGTCTGGCTGCTTGCATAAGCTATTGAAATATTTCCCTGAGTATCATATATAAAAATCAAGACTGAGAAAATAAAAAAAGTGAGTTAAATTTTTTTCCATCTTTAGCACCTGATACCTGGAAATGGGCCGCCAGTACAAGGTAGCAGGTATCCATACACTGAAAGTCATAAGAACACTGCTTCATCCCATACATATTATTGTTGAGAAAATAAGTAAGGTCTGGCGGCTCTGGGATCTTGGACTATTACTTTAGTAGACCAACTTCAAATGCAGATTTAATTTTCTCAACATTATTCTCATCCTCAGAACATTCGACCAACCATGAATCACATACACAACATCAATTTTTTCTAGAATAGATATAATTCAGAATATAAGTGAAACTACGTTTAATGTCTTTTTAAAAACAAATCCCCAAATTGAATATTTAAGAACCTATTTTATACATTAAGTGGGTAAGGATTTCAGTGGTTGTCTTTACCATCTAATTTTAGCCGACCTGACTGCTAATATTGGACTGCATAGCACGTAATTAGTAGCTGAAGACGGCCACAGCCGAAAAACATTTTTTCTGCAAACGTCAAGAAATGACCGCTTTTTTAACCTCAGTTCTTAATGTTGAAGTTCGATTTCACAGACGTCATTTTGTTTTTACTTTTTTGTCCTTTCGTGAGCGTACGAAAAAGTACACTTTTTTGTACGCTCACGGCAATTTCAAGAACGTCGGGCGGCGTACACACGGGTTCCGAATCCGACATAATGTAATCTGTGAGAAAAATTTTATATATTTTAATACAAGTTATTTCTTAATACTCGGGTAATTACCATAAACGCACAGTCCTATAACGTGTTGCCTTGACACCTACAAAACCAGTAAGCAAAGCACTCTAGTTTTACGTTTTTTTAAATCTAATCCTTTTTATCGTTTGAACACCGTTTGCGGCAAAAATCGCATGTTTTATTCGGAGAAAAGCACTTTTTGTGGCTCGTCCAAAATTGTCGGCCTTAGTCTCGCCACAAAAAGTATCACTTTTACTCCTAGTAAAACAATATTGTTTTATTAGGAGATAACATCGGCAGATAGATGAATAGATAGAAAGCTCCACATCTCTTTTATATTGATTTGCACTGCCAGTAGAGCGTTTTTCTTCAACTCGCAACATATTTCTTTCAGAAACAGATTGATATATAGAATTTCTTCAAATAACAGTCTCAACAACACGAATGTTACATGACTTCAAGTATATTTTTCGTACTGTTGAAAAATATTGTTATTTTGTCTTTGAATATCACCGAAGTATATCGCGTGTAATCTCCTTAAATTCCCGATTATTCCGCATAACAACTTAACGTCAAAGTTTATCACCGACGAATTATCTTTCTGGCGTATTGAATAGACGAAGTAGGACGCCCGATCGTCCATGGATCAGCCCGATCCTCTGGGTAAGACGCATAGACCGACGGGCGCCGTCGAGGGCAATACTTTGCCGGGGGCGATTCTAAGAATCACGATTCGCACGAAACAAGGGTGGAATATTCTCTCAATGATTGCGTCGGCGTCTGATTTGGGATTTTCTCTTTCATTTCTCGACGTCTTTTACGAAGTTGAATTCCGATAATAATGGGCTTCCAGATTCTAGAATTCTAGATAATTTCGGCGTAAGCAATTTGAATGACTTAGATTGTAAGAGTTTCTGGTACGATGGAGAGAATAAAGATGCAGTTGATTGCCTCCTGATATTTCCGAAATTTCCTTGATCAAGTAGTATAAATTATCTGGTAGTTATTTTTCAATTACCTTACATCTACTTAATTTCCACAAGAAATATAATTTTTCAATTAATTCTTCCAAATTTTTAGAATGGATCTCATCCTATTGAACTGATAATACCTAACAAAGCGCGGAGAATATACGATGTACCAGACGATGAATTAATTGACTAGGGAGTGTCGCATTCAATTCACAAAATAAAAGTAGGACTAAATAATAGTATATTATTTCATAAGGAGGAGAAGTGTCATTTTTCATAGCGAGCTTGAGCTTACCCGCCGAACGCAGTGAGGCGGGTAATTGAAAGCGAGCCATGAAAAGTCACTTCTACTCCGAATGAAATATGTTATTTTATTTTCAAACGTTTTGAAATTCATAAAAATCTGAATATCTATTTTTGGATTGATTCACATTTACGCACATAATTATATCCACTTATGATCGTCATGAATTATGGAACATTTGCCTAGTTACGGTTGCCACGCAAAATTGATTCTGACAGATATAAAGTAAAATAATTGATAGTTATAATTCGCAACCTGGTGAGAAGTGGTTGAAAGTGAAATTGACGTTTGAATTGGAGAATTTTTTGTTCATGGTTACTAATTCATCTTTTGCATAGTAACACTTTTCCTGCCGCCGGCCGGAAAAGTGCTGCATAGCAACACTTCCCCTCCTTGGCGGAGAAATAGAACTTTTCGATGATCCTGTCAATCGAGAAATGACGTAATTATTGTACGTTTGAAAATAATAATTATTTTTTTGAAGTTGTTATTTGACATATATATATATATATATATATATATATATATATATATATATATATATATATATATATATATATATATATATATATATATATATATATATATATATATATATATATATATATATATATACATATTAGCAAACGTTTTTCTGCCATATAAATTATTTTTATTTATGTATCTAACTATCTTAATTATTGTACGTTTGAAAATAATAATTATTTTTTTGAAGTTGTTATTTGACATATATATATATATATAAGTATATATATATTTAATATATATATATATATATTATATATATTAATATAATATATTGTAATATTATATAAGTATTATATATATATATATATATATATATACATATACATATTAGCAAACGTTGTTCTGACATATAAATTATTTTTATTTATCTATCTAACTATCTTTCTACATATCTATCTAACTATTTATATATGATTCTATCTATCTATCTATATCTTCCTATATATCTATGTATCAATCCCTCTGACCCTGCAAACGTTGTTCTGCCATATAAATTATTTTCAACTATTTATCTTTCTATCTATTCATCTATCTGCCGATGTATCTCCTAATAAAACAATCTTGTTTTACTAGGAGTAAAAGTGATACTTTTTGTGGCGAGACTAAGGCCGACAATTTTGGACGAGCCACAAAAAGTGCTTTTCTCTACCCGAATATTAAAACAACATAGCATTCAGTAGCTATTCATTCTAGCCCACACCTCATCGCTTGTCAGGCTAATTCAACTTCCTCACCTTCTATTATGCCTGTACTGCCCTCAATGCCGCCACGTCACAAGCTAAGCTCTGCCTTCTCTCCTCCTCCTTACTCCACCTATACATCGCCACTCTACACCCAGGTCGACCACACATCTCTCTCCTGTCACTTGTTGGTGCGATGATGTAACCCGATCTAGTATCATGTCGTACCAGCTAACTTACACAAGAAGATACTAAAGTGCCCACCATCGCACCTCCATGCTATGTGCCTTACCCAAGCTGCTGCAACCGGTCTTCGACACTATTTGTCAGAGTGCTGTTGATTTGCTTATCGATGCGTTGATGAGCTTCAATAACTGATAGCGAAATATACATGACTAGAGTTAATCTACAGTGAGAAATTATAGATAGTAAATTTAAAAAAACGTAAAACTAGAGTGCTTTTATACAATCACTTATTTAATAAACTTAGGTTGATGTATTAGATATGTTCCACCGTAGACTAAAGATTATGGTTCCCTTAGATTTATAGTTATAATATAACAAATCAATAGCTGTCATATCGGCGAATTCGGCAACACATTTATAGACAACGTGCAGTTGAAACAAACTTGTTTGCTTAACCACTATGTAGTTACTATTATTTTTCCTTAATCGTTTTAATGGAAATGACCCGAATATTAAGAAATAACTTGTATTAAAATATATAAAATTTTTCTCACAGATTACATTATGTCGGATTCGGAACCCATGTGTACGCCGCCCGACGTTCTTGAAATTGCCGTGAGCGTACAAAAAAGTGTACTTTTTCGTACGCTCACGGACGGACAAAAAAGTAAAAACAAAATGACGTCTTGTTAAATCGAACTTCAACATTTAAGAACTGAGGTTAAAAAAGACGGGTTCATTTCTGACGTCTGCAGAAAAAAAATGTTTTTCGGCTGTGGCCGTCTTCAGCTACTAATTACGTGCTATGCAGTCCAATATTAGCAGTCAGGTCGGCTAAAATTAGATGGTAAAGACAACCACTGAAATCCTTACCCACTTAATGTATAAAATAGGTTCTAAAATATTCAATTTGGGATTTGTTTTTAAAAGACATTAAACGTAGTTTCACTTATATTCTGAATTATATCTATTCTAGAAAAAATTGATGTTGTGTATGTGATTCATGGTTGGTCGAATGTTCTGAGGATGAGAATGACGTTGAGAAAATTAAATCTGCATTTGAAGTTGGTCTACTATTAGAGTAATAGTCCAAGATCCCAGAGCCGCCAGACGTTACTTATTTTCTCAGCAATAATATGTATGGGATGGAGCAGTGTTCTTATGACTTTCAGTGTATGGATACCTGCACCTTGTACTGACGGCCAATTTCCAGGTATCAGGTACTTAAGATGGAAAAAAATTCAACTCATTTTTTTTATTTTCTCAGTCTTGATTTTTATATATGATACTGAGGGAACTATTTAAATAGCTTATGCAAGCAGCCAGACCGATCGTATGGGCCAAACATCCCGCCAGAATCAAATAAAGTGTCCTATGAGTATGACAGTATGAGCGAAATGTCATGATTTGCTCATTTAAGCGCAATAGTGATTATCTATGTGCGTCTATTTCCCTTTTATACTTACTGTCATAACATTTCGCTCATACTGTCATACTCATTAGGGACACTTTATTTGTGCCTGGCGGGATGTTTAGCCCATACGATCGGTCTGGCTGCTTGCATAAAGTATTAAAATAGTTCCCTGGGTATATATATATAAAAATCAAGACTGAGAGAATAAGAAAAGTGAGTTGAGTTTTTTTCCATCTTTAGCACCTGATACCTGGAAATTGGCCG
Organism: Cynegetis impunctata; assembly: GCA_030704885.1. Taxonomy (NCBI): domain Eukaryota; kingdom Metazoa; phylum Arthropoda; class Insecta; order Coleoptera; family Coccinellidae; genus Cynegetis; species Cynegetis impunctata. The sequence continues at coordinate 420,687 of JARQZK010000048.1, forward strand.
TCGGCACAAGTTAGCAGGTATCCATACACTGAAAGTACATACGAGCACTACTTCATCTCACAAATATCATTGCTGAGAAAATAATTAACGTCTGGCGGCTTTGGGATCTTGCTTTATAAGGGGTGGTTTGTTGAGTGGATGTTTTTGATGAATTTGGGTGTTATGAGCTTGAGTTTGTTGTAATAATTGTTGTGTTTTGGATTCATGTTGTTTGTTAGATGAACAGTTTTGAAAAAACTGTTCATCTGTTCATTCAAATATGTGACATTTCTGAAATTTTTCGATATTTCTGATCTTTATCTGTTTCTATATATATATATATATATATATATATATATATATATATATATATATATATATATATATATATATATATATATATATATGCGTGTGTGTGTGTGTCGGTACACATGAAAAGGATCTCAATAAGACGAAAGGCTTTGATAGATACCGAAAATATTGGTCGTCGATTTTCTTACAAATAATTAGTCTTCATTTCCACGTAGTTTTTCAGAAGAGATAGATCATGAAATCAGTACGCGGTAGACCTGCAAAAGTTTATTCGGCGGAGATAAAGCAAGCCATTTTGAAATATTATTAATAATAACGGTAAAGTTATTTCGAAGGCGCATGATATTGGGCGGGTTATTAAGCGAGAGTTAGATAATAAAGTGACCGACAACTGTTTATATACGTTTACAGTATGTAATCGATATAATGTTAGAAATGAACTTTTTAACGAAGTTTCGTGTAATGACAATTCTGATATATCTTATGGAAGTGTAGTGCGTGACGATTCGGAGTGGCCGAAAAATCTACGAATGAGTCCCTCAATGGTTGGAGTGAAAACATTTTTGAAATCTCGCTTTTAAGGGAAGGATTCAAAAAGCTTCTTCTTGAAAAAGTATACAAGCGACGAGTCCACAACAAGGGAAAACATACTACAGATTACTGAAAGTTCTTCAACCTGGGAAATGGCAGGAACTGATAACAAACAAGTTCTGGGAAGTTACACGTATAAAATTTAGATTTCAGTTTAAAAACCACTATATCTCCGCAGATGCAAAAACCGGAGTTATTAATGGTATGAATACTATAATTAGATGAACATATACATTCGATAATATTTTTTCGTCAGGTTCTTGTTCATGCGGCAGTGCATTGAAGTGCATTATACATGATAAGGATCTATCCAACAACTGTATAAAGCCTGATTGCACATACATGCAAGGCAGTGATAATTGCAGCGAAAAATATTTACGGAATCCCACGAGGGCAATGGTAGGAAAAGAATTGCAAAAAAAATCGGTTCATGTGTATCGTGCCAAAATGGCGCACTCGTTAATGAGAGAGGGAGATACGACGCCTCCTCATTTATACACCTCGAACGTGTTACATACTGCTATGAAAGAAATTTAAAAATCAAATTACGTACATACGGATGCTCTTCAAGCTTTGGTTATTTTAAAATCAACGTCAATGGCTAATATAATTCAAAACATTGGATAAGATCCAATTTTTGTACACTATTGGACAAATCATCAATTTAATATATACAGAAAATATTCCGTAGAAAATAACGCGTGTATATTCATTGATGCGACCGGTAGTATAGTAAAGAAACTATGTAAAGTTAGTGGATCCGTTTCAAAACATTTGTTTTTATATCAATGCGTTATCAAATATAAAAATGAGCAATTTTCGGTTTGCCAAATGATAGGCGAAAGCTACAATGTAAATTTTATTTATTTTTGGTTGGCAGAGTGGTTACTTTCTGGCGCGCCAATCCCTAATATAATGGCCGCTCCACACTCGCGGCGCCAAAGCCCGCGAAGCCGCGAATGTAGATGGGTTCGCGCGTTCGCGCTTCGCGCTGTTCCCCGATCGGTGTCGGTTTTTTGTCCCGCGACAAAGGGTCGCGCTTGATTGACGGTGCATCACGGTGCGAAGCTTTGCGAGTGTGGAGGGACACGCTTTTAACGCGAAATTCACGGCGTGGATCGCGGCGTGAATAATTCACAGCAAGATTCGCGGGCGAGTGTGGAGCCCGCTTAAGGAAGTAGTTTGCGATTCATCGAGAGCGCTATTAATTGCGATCGCTCGTGCCTTTACCGGTTATTTGAATATAGAAGATTACGCGGATACATTCAGAAGATCCAATTTGCCCAGTTGCTACATTAGAATAGACGTCGCCCATTTCATAAAACGATATAGTAAAATATCAAAAACTTTCGATAAAAGAGTAAAAACCTTCTATTAAGGAGCAATTGGACAATTGATACTCTGCCGAACTATTAATAATGCTAGAGAAGAAATAAGTCTATAATGACAGTTGCTTCATCGGAGACCGATGGCACTTTAAACAACGGCACATTAACGTGGTGCGATTTAGAACGCGGAAAATTTGTTAATTGAATGACAGGGAACAACATCGATTCAGAAAATTTTGAAACCGATTGTAGTGATATTGTAATTGAGATGGAGGAGGATATAGCCCATGAAACTGATGATTATATTAATCTATTTGAAAATTCATGGAGCACTTGTGCAAAGACATTTTACACGAAGTCAAATCTAAAATTTACACTGATTTGGGAGATCAATCCGCATTATATGCCAGACAGGGTAGAGCGTTTAATCACATATAATACCACTAGAGATGAAATTTTGCCGGCAAAATTTCTCGATTGTAATATGAAAGTTTGTTGCTTAGTCGATTTCACGAATGACATTTGTAAAATGTCATGAGCGAAATTGTCTAAGCAACAAACTTGAATGTTACAAGAGAGAAATTTTACCTGCTTAAATTTCATCTCGAATGGTATTCGACATGACTATTTCACGAGATAATATGTCTAACAGTAATATGGTCACATTTCAGAAAGTCAAGGAAATAACGATTCATGTGAGAAATGTCAAAATATTATTGCTGAAATACTAACATAGTAAGTTTTGCCGGCTTGCATGTTTTATCGCTGTGAAACGAGACTAGCTATGGAAACTTTCTCACTAAAAATGGAATGAGTGAAATAGTCATAGATATTAGATTGTTACCGTTGTGGACAAATGTCTATCGAGACCAATTTGGTTGTGGTCGCGTATCTGCTTCCAGTGCATCGGTCGAAAATGAATTTAATAAATTGAAAAATTTACTGTTGAAAAGCTGCCCATTATTGCGAATTGATGCTTTCGTTCAGAAACATGTTCATTATTTGCACGGAATATTAAAAATTGCTAATGCACAGGATATAAATATATCATCTGCTGATAAAATTGAAATATTAACTAGTACCCCGATAAAAGAAAGTAATCCTGAAGTTAAATCATTCAGTATAAATGACGAGTTTATAGCATGCAAACATAAAGATACACCATCAGGTGCACATGTTTGTCTATTGTGCAAAAAAATATACATGCGTTATCTGGATGTTCGGTGCCGTTCGGAGAAGGTTATGGTCAACCCCGCATATGTAAAATGTGCATAATGAATGTAAAAGACATGAAAGATATTTTGGCAAGCCAGGAAATAGAAAATTGGCGTGGACAGGAGCAAAGCAGGTCATGTACAACCACCAACGCTTTATATCTCGGAGAAAATCCCCATAAAATAATTGATGTTTTGGTATGCAAAAAAGGGCCAAAATTACCTAATTGAAAAATGGTAACAACCTTACATTGAAAACTATAAAAGTCAAGAATCATACTTACACTGTCGCCAATATACGACATATACTCTTGAGCGTGAGCTAGTTTTTTGATGTTTCTTTCTGAAATGCCGCTGATACAAAATCTGCAATTACATATTTTATCAGCACAAAATAAGCACTATCTTTTGCAATAGTCGCGGCTGGATTCTGCTGATAAGAAATGGCACTTTACTCTTGAGCGTAAGCTGGTTTTTCGAAGTTTTTTTCGAAAATGCTGCTGGTACAAAATCTGCAATTACATATTTCATCAGCACAAAATAAGCACTATCTTTTGCAATAGTCGCTGCTGGATTCTGCTGAAAACAAGTGACACTTTACTCTTGAGCGTGAGCTGGTTTTTCAATTTTTTTTTCGGAAATGCCGCTGGTACAAAATCTGGAATTAAATATTTTATCAGCACAAAATAAGCACTATCTTTTGCAATAGTCGCGGCTGGATTCTGTCGATAAGAAATGGCACTTAACTCTCGGGCGTGAGCTGGTTCTGCTAGTTTTTATTTATTAAGTGTTTTTTTTCGAAACAATGCAAATATGAATTTCTATTTGTTGGCACAAATTAGCACAAATTATGAAGTTTCTATTTATGTGCTTGTTTTTAATTTTTTAAATATTTTTTGTTGTGGTCCTGTTGACTTCATACGAATGAAGCAGCGCACAATTTTTTTCAAAACGGCACGAGGTGAAAAATGTTTATTAGTAGCACAAATTAGCACAAAATAAGCACTAAAAAGTGTGATATGTGGTTTTCGATTCTGCCGATTTGGTCCTGCCTACTTCAAAGAGGTTTATTGATCTGTTCATCTATCTGCCGATGTATATCTACATAGGTATCTAACTATCTATCTCTCTATCTATCTATCTGACCCGGCAAACGTTTTTCTGCCATATAAATAATTTGTGTCTATCTATCTTTCTATCTATTCATCCATCAGCCGATGTATTTCTATCTATCTATCTATTTATCTATCTATCTATCTTTCTATCTATCTAGATAGTTATCTATCTTTCTATCTATCTATCTAACTATCTATCTATCTATCATTATATCTATCTATCAATCCATCTGATCCGGAAAACGTTGTTTAGATTATTGAAATGGCTATTAAAAAATATGTTGTTGTTGATAGAAGGGTAAAAATTTGGAGTTGTATGTATGAAACTTCATAAAAAAATAAAAATAAAAAATTTTGTCCAAAAAATTCATAAAAATGTTTGGGATGGACCACCCTAATCACTTAGAGGTATGAAAAATATATTACGACCTATTCTCAGACCGACTATTGTTATTTTCGATTGCTTATTGCGAATCTGTAGATAAAATTGAAAAAAAAAAGAAAATCGCGATGGAAAATTAGGGGTTGATCGTAGAAGGCTAAAAAAATCATGACAAAATAAAAATAAAAAATCTTGCCAGAAAAATTGATGTTTATAATTAGTGAATAAAAAGAAGCGGTTGATCATATAGGGGTGAAAATTGAGGGGTGGACCACCCTCAAAATTCAGGGGGATGAAAAAGAGATGTTGTCCGATTATCAGACCTAACCGATATGCACACAAAATTTCATGAGAATCGGTCTAGCCATTTCGGAGGAGTTTAACATGTTAAAAATAGGGGTTGATCGTAGACGGGTGAAAAATTAGGGTTGTATGTTTTTTTAATATATCATAAAAAAAATAGAACAGAAAATTTTGTCTGAAAAATAAAAAAATTATGAAAAATAGATGTTGGCTGATATATAAATGATAACAAAATGTGTCAAAATTACATAGAATCAACAGAATCATCCACTTACCATGTATGTGAGGTTGACAATCATAATTAAACATATTATAACTTGGGGTAACTAAACCGAATTAATACTTTTGGCATTACTACAACAATTACTTTCTCAAACTTAATGATTAAACAAACAATTTATAACTTTAGGTCAACAAGACAAAAATAATCACTGTATTTAAAAACTACAAAACGTTAGTCCCTATGATGATGTATGTCATATTATCTGTGGGCTGTGATGTGTGTTGCATCATATTGAAATTTATCTTCTTTTTATTTTATATTCCGATGTTAATATACTTGTTACGATGAACTAATGGACATATCCTAGTCAACTCGTTGAAAGCAATCTATCTGTTCATTCTCTTGTCTTGTTTTAACTTACGCTCAGTGTTTAAAATGTTCATGTATAACAAACTCAAATTCTGGATATCTGTTTTCTTTTTCACACGCCTCATTCGAGATGCAGAGGATAGAATAATTTTAGACTGGTATAGGAAGCCCACCAGTTCAGGAAGATATCTTAACTACAAATCCAATCATAATGAGAAGATGAAGATAAACATGATTTTGGAAATGAAGAATAGAATATATAGGATATGCCACCACACAATGAGGGAAAAAAACATAAGATGTCTACATAATGAATTAATTAACAACTCATACCCCAACAAGCTAATCAATAAACTACTATATACCACTCCAGTAAATCTATCCATCGAGCCCACATAAAGTCTTGATGAAGATGTCATTGTGACTAAGGAAAGTCAGAGAACATTAATAAAGAAAAAGTATTATTCACTTCTTCAAATAAATGAGTTAACTCCCAAGATATCCAATGTAATCAGACAAAATCAAGACATCATACTAACTCATAAACAAGTTAAAACAGTTAACCTATTGTTCACACAACTAAAAGATAAAACAAAACTATTAGACAAATCACACGTTATATACGAGATACCTTGCCAAGATTGCAATCTAAAGTATATAGGTCAAACCCAAAGAAATTTAAAATCGAGGGTCACATCCCACCGAAGTGACATAAAAGGTAGAAAAATCACATGTGCTTTAGCCCAACATATAATTTCAGAAAAACATATACCGGACTTTGATAACGTGAAGATATTAGGAAGTGAAAGAAATACCTATAAGCGGAATTTTCTAGGAATGGCATTCATAAAAACTGAACCGGAATCAATGAACAAGAAAACAGATATCCAGAATTTGAGTTTGTTATACATGAACATTTTAAATACTGAGCGTAAGTTAGAACAAGACAAGAGAATGATCAGATAGATTGCTTTCAACGAGTTGACTAGGATATGTCCATTAGTTCATCGTAACAAGTATATTAACATCGGAATATAAAATAAAAAGAAGATAAATTTCAATATGATGCAACACACATCACAGCCCACAGATAATATGACATACATCATCAAAGGGACTAACGTTTTGTAGTTTTGAAATACAGTGATTATTTTAGTCTTGTTGTTCTAAAGTTATAAATTGTTTGTGAAATCATTAAGTTTGAGAAAGTAATTGTTGTAGTAATGTCAAAAGTATTAATTTGGTTTAGTTACCCCAAGTTATAATATGTTTAATTATGATTGTCAACCTCACATACTTGGTAAGTGGATGATTTTGTTGATTCTATGTAATTTTGACACATTTTGTTATCATTTTTAGAGTGACTGAAGAAGGAATAAAACTATTCCGAAAGCTCTCACCGTATAAAGAGTATTTCTTAAATCAAACAGGCTGCGTTCCCATTAAAAAAACAATATTCAAATATATGTATATATATATATATATATATATATATATATATATATATATATATATATATTATATATATATATATATATATATATATATATATATATATATATATATATATATATATATATTATATATTTATATATATTTATTTATTTATATATATAAATTAATATATAAATTCAGGGTTGTATGTATTTTTGAATGCCGTATGATATAAAAAATAGAACAGAAAATTTTGTCTGAAAAGTAAATAAAAAAATCAAGGGGTGGATCATCTTAACATTTAGGGGGATGAAAAATATGCAATACAAAATTTCATGAGAATCGGTCGAGCCATTTCGGAGGAGTGTATATATATATATATATATATATATATATATATATATATATATATATATATATATATCTATATATATATATATATATATATCCCACTAAGGGGCATATATCTAGCTTAATCTTAATCCACGTACAAATGTGAACTCAATTTTTTAGTGTTGAAATCCCGTTTTCTAGTTCCACGCACCCTCCAAATAAAGCCCTAGAAGGCTGAATTTCGGGTACAGTGTAAATTACTTCTACATCTTCCGCTTCTCGCCCCGCCATTCCAGAAAATTTGGAAATGCAAAATTGTTCACTGACTTCGTCCAAATTTTAATTTTGTTATGTCTCGCAAAAAATCATCTTACTAACATGTTTTTCAAACGAAGTTGTTCTCAAGTTGAAAAACCCTTAAGCGATAACGCAAATCAATCTGAAGTAAATATGGAGGTGAGCAAAACCTCAAAAATCACAAAAGAACATTCAATATCTACATATTAGCAGTAGTTAGAGTAACAAATTTATTCCTCCAAAATACACTTTCCTAGCATCATCTCATTCCACATACAAATATTCAACCCTCTAACTCAATTTCTAGTGTGCAGAAATCCTTAAATATCCGTTTTTCTATGCAGATACAGGGCCATCATCGAAAGTTCGCTACTTATATTTATATTCCATGCCAGCTATAGTGTGGTCTATAAAGATAGCAGGTCCGTCATCGAATAACCCAACGAAACATTACCTCTTTTGAAAGATTGGAAAAAAACTCTTTTGAAAACTTGTTTTCAATTGAGTTACCGGCTAAGTTGGTATGGGCATTTGATATGGACAAAAATACCACGATTTCCATGGAAATATGGTATTAAACATATTCGACAAGTTATTTTCAAATATTTTTTGAATAAACTCAGGAATGACGTATTTGTCGAAACCAGTCGCATATTATAAAATAAATTGTTGGTAAAAATTAGTTCGAAGTAGTTCTATTCAATTTAGTAAAATTATTTCACATTAAAATGTTCTAATATCAAAAGGGCTAATTTATACAGAGATTCCATGCATTTTGGATCGATCGTTTGTGGCGTAGAGGACATGAGAATTTTCGTCGTAGTAGGAACAAAGAAAGTATTTAAATAATCACTATTTTCAGTTAACACCAATTAACATTGATTGGTGGTTTTAAAAAGTACTGATTTGCCAAACTTGTATCGTTTAGAAGAGTGTCAACGAGGATTTATAAGCGATGGACCTCATATGCTCAGCTCTATTCGACCATTATTCGATGATTCAACTCTGCTCCATTTAATTGTGTAATAGATTAATTGTAATTATTGGACGTTATGGTTAAATAGCGAGACAAATCCTTGTCTTCAAACCGTCGGAAAGTTAGGAATAGAACATCATTAAATTTCATTTCTCGCCCACGCAAATAGAACGAGAAGACATGTAGCATTAGTCACAATAGGCGAAACATGAACTATTAAGAATCATCTAATAATCTTCCAAGGGAGAAGGTTTTACCACCTAGTCGAGTCCATTTCATTCAAAAAGCACAGAATGATCAGTTGAGAATTGACACGCACTAACTACTTGTATTTTTTTTGTATCTCAAGGGACCTACAGTTTAACGCCGGTTCCGAACGGCCAATAAGCTGGAAACTAAATCATAACCCAATCATATTTAGAACCTCTAAATTTCATGGGACATACACAACACCCAAGCGATACATCTTACTGCTGGGCTATCGAGGCCTCCTTATTTTTATTTTAAATGCTCTACATAATTAACAATTTTGTCACAAGAACAAACATTGAACATTGATATAATAATTTTATCGATAATATTGCTCACTTTTAAAATTTTGATAAAGTCAATAGTTAAGATAAATGATAAATATTGATTTAGGACACAGAGAGGCCGATGCAGCGTATGAGTCAAAGAGAGACGGCGATACTTTAAGGTAAGCGGCGCATATATATATATATATATATATATATATATATATATATATATATTTATATATATATATATATATATATATATATATATATACATATATATTTTTTTTTTATTGGTCAAATGGCCCAATTTAAGATTTCTCGAAACTTTAAAAAAATCATATTTCTTAAAATATCAACTTTATGACTACTATGACTATGAAAAGTCATAGTACTTTTTTTATTTGTATTTCAATAAATAATATAAAAAAAATTTGTCCGACATATTTAATTTGTTCAACATCATCTTATATACAGGTTGTCCTAATTGCCATGGGCCACTATTGCTATCTCGGTAACTATAATAACTGCAAGGTTGCTCAAATTAGATAAAATGTGCAGTTTTTGAGGAAATTGACAAACCGATTTTTTTTTAATTTCTATCTTGAGCTACGGGGGTTTTTCGAAAAATTGCTCAAAACTATTTGATCGAATATCTCAAAGAGAATAATTTTTACAAAAAATTGGTGAAGAAAAAAATTTTTGCATTTTAAACTTTCTTCAAGCTGGTATTTTTTAAGGAAATTTGGTTCGTTTAGTTTTCGAGATATCACATTCAACTTTTTTTTTTCAAACACGGACCTGCATTTTCTGTTACAAATTTTAAAAACACTTTTTTTTCTGATTTCAACGATGAATCACATGTCCATATTTGTTTGTATTCAAATGGTAAAAATCTAGTATTTAAGTTTTTTGGCACTTTTTTCATTTTATCATAGGCTTAATCATGGAGCAAAGAGAAACAATTGCTCATAAAAGCCTATGATCCGTAATACATGTCGTGTCAAAGTAAGTTTAAACCAACATGGTAGCGTTTTCAAATGGTGAAATATTAGATATATTTTTTTGTTATGCAAAAGCATTTCGAAGTACTGAAAGAGCCCTTCAAATGTATCAAAATTCGTACCCCGGAAGGCGCTTACCGAATAGAATAATTTTCACAAGGCTAGAGTGAAATTTGCTACTATACGGATCATTTAATGATCCTTCAGAATGGGGAACAACTGTAACGGCAGAGAATGGAAAAGATGTAGCAAATGCAGTAGGTATGTATCATCCACTCTGAATTATGGCAAAAGTAATTTAAACAAATAAGTTTTAAGGTTTATTACATAACTTGAATTTAATTAAATGGTAAAAAGTTTGAATGTTCAAAATCTTAATAAATAGTTTCTTTCATTACACGCTGCAACAGTCTGTTTATGTTATTAAAATAGGCAATTGTTTTATTGGTAGTGTGATGAGCCCCCTCTGATGATTTTTTTAAAAACTCAATACAACTTAAATTTCGGCTTTTTATCATTAAAACGCAAACAATGATGAACATGTGATACATCATGAAAATCAGAAAAAAAAGTTTTTTCGAGAAATGGAATAAAAATACAGGTCCGTATTTGAAAAAAGTAACTTGATGGTAATATCTCGACAACTAGACAAACCACATTTCCTCAAAAAATACCAAACTGAAGAACGTCTAAAATGCATAAATTTTCCTTTTCACTAATTTTTTGTAAAAATTATACTTTTTGAGATATTCGATCAAATAATTTTGAGCAATTTTTCAAAAAACCCCCGTAGCTTGAGATAGAATTTTTATTTTTCAAATATGAAACTAGATTTTCAATGTCCTCCAAAAACTTCACATTTTGTCTAATTTGACCAACCTTGTAGTTCTTATAATTACCGAGATAGCAATAGTGGCCCATGGCAATTAGGACACCCTGTATATAAATATATAGGAAAACGCTAAACTTGAACACCTTTTGACTGATCATGAAGAAACTGATTATCATAAAAATCAGCTATGTAGTTTCTGCAAAAATGAACTTTATGGAAAGCTTTTATCATTTTGTATCTTTGTTGCCATGCGGTTTTATATATATATATATATATATATATATATATATATATATATATATATATATATATATATATATATATATATATATATATATATATATATATATATAATATATATATATATATATATATATATATATATAATATATATATATATAATATATATTATATATATATATATATATATATATATATATATATATATATAGGTATATACAGGTTGTTTAAAAAACACGCGGCAATATTTAAGCGGTGATTCCTCAGATCATTTTATGAAAAAAAAATTTCATAAATGTAGGTTCGGTAATGCATTGTTTCCAAGATATAGGGTGTTAATTCTTTTTTTAATGATGTTTTCTTTAATTAATTCAAATATCATCTCACGGATTTGTTTGAAATTTGCAGCGCTGTTTATAGTGATAAGGGGCTGATTTAGCACTAACATGATAAAAATTGGTATAAATAGTAGCGTTATGGGGGAACCCATTCTATGAAATTAATTGATAAAAATGTACGCCACTGAATTTAATTTAATTTCGATAATTCCCTGAGATAGAGCGACTAAAACTACAAGTTTTTGGCAAAAGTTGTTTTGCGCAAAAGCCATTGACAGAACGCAATACGTGCAGGAAAATCCGCAGGAAGAAGTGATTCAAGGCGTTGGATATGATATGGATATTTTTTGAGTAGAAGTATCTGGATCTTCTTCAATCATGTTCAGCACATCCTCTTCCGGCTCTACCGTTCTTGCTGTTCTTGGTCTTCCTGTTCCTCCACTTCGTTTTAATGTGCCTGTTTCATGAAGGCGTCGATGGATGCTTTCGAAAATTTTTCAATCAGGGACAATACGATTAGGAAACTTTTCAGTGTACAACCGCCTAGCTTCTAATGCATTGCCATCAGCAAGTCCATAAATAAAGTGCATGTCGGTCATCTCGGTATTTGTATAGCGATTCATGTTATGGAACTTAAACAAATTTGATAGATAGATACACATAGACAGATAGATACAAAATTATTGACATTCAAATAACACCTGAAGTAATAGTTGCATATACTTATATATATATATATATATATATATATATATATATATATATATATATATATATATATATATATATATATTGCTATGGTTTATTTAGTTGCAATATTAGAATTGAAATATATGGTACTATATTAAATGATATTGATCAAGGAAAGGAAAACTTCAATGAATTTAAAATAGATATTAGTAAATAATAATTCAATTAATGTGAATTTGAATATGTAAAACTGATTTAAGAGAAGATTAATGTAAATGCATTGATTATAAATGTTTAATATCAACTTTTAGAATCAAAATATATGAAAAATCCTTGTAGAATGTCAGAAACTCAAAATGTCATTAATCGTTGAAAATAAATATCAAGTAATTCAATAGAAATTCATGAAATATCAGAAATATAGGAGAATACAAGTAATAGAATCTTTGTAAAGAGTAAATAGAAGAAATTAATTCAAGTTAACAGACTTAAATTATGTAGAATATATATAATTATGGAAATATTATGTATCGTAGAATCAACTAAATTTGAATAACAGATAATAAGTAAATTTCAAGTCATTGAAGGTAGTTAATCATATATAAAGGCATTAGAAGAAATCAGTTAACTGTTTTTAATATAAAATTGCTGTAGAATAATGTAATAAAGAAGAATTTCAAGTTAGAATAAAAAACTATATATATAGAAATGTCAAATTTTTCAATGATAAATAATAACTTAATTAATGGACAGAATATTGAAAATTTTAGTACAAAATGATCAGAATATTAAATAATTGAGATTAACTGAATGATGATGAAGTCCAAAAATATGTTTTTATTAAAAATTTTAGAAAAAACTAATTAAATGTCATGTAATTATTCAAAATAATCAAGTTAAAGTACTGAGTTTGAAAAATTTTTAATTTATCATAAAGAAGCTGTTATTATTGAAATAATCAATTTTTAAAATTATTGTATATTTAATTAAATAGAATGATATAAAATATGTACAGTACCTTGTTAGTATAATATTTTAAATACGAGTAAAATAATAAAAAGGATATTGAGAATATTCTAGAATATATACATCACGTAATTTGATTTTGAAAAATAAAACGAAGTCATATAAGGAGGTGGATTCCATTTCCGCGGGTAGTTGATCATTAGCAGCCAAGAGATAAACATTGTCTCTGTGTACATCGAGTATTCATTTGTTATTGAATATCCATATTTATTTGTGAAAGTAAATGTAAACTGTAAAGTATAAGCAGAAATTATTTGATAAATGTATAAGTGAAAACAGTTTAGTTACCTGAAGTGAGTTAATGTTATTGATATACAATAAATATCATACTTAGAAGCCATTATTGGATTACTAATATCAACATTGGAAAAGACGATAAAGAAGAGATTCAACTATACCGGCATCTACACAGAACAGCGATCAACACAGAACCAGTACAAGTGTCAATTTGAAAGATAAGAAGTAGTGAAAATAAACAGTGAGTAGATCTATAAATTGGCCAATTTTGACAGTTCATATAATATTTGCAAATAAAAACATTTTTGAGGAATTATAATTACAACATTTAAATGGTACCATGATAAATATTAGTCATTGTTAATAGTTGTTATTTAAAATTAGTATAGTAGATTAAAAGTTAAGTGTTGATAAATTTGTTAAATTAAATTTTTTATTTATTAAAGTTTTCAAAATATAATCAAAGAAGAAAAGAGAACCTTCCCTGAGATAAAATTAGTTAAATAAAAACAAAAATATCCAAATAATCATATTAATTGATTTCACAACGTAAAGGGGAAGTAAAGAAATTCATAATAATATATATATATATATATATATACATATGTATATATATATATATACATATATATATATATATATATATATATATATATATATATATATATATATATATATATATATATATATATATATATTTATATATATATAAATATATATATATATATATATATATATATATATATATATATATATATATATATATATATATATGTATATGTATATATCACAAATCTTCAAACCCTCGAAAAGTCCATGAAACACATCTTTAACACTTACTCCAACATACAAATGGAGGAATATGCCAAGAACTTCCGTCGTAGCAAATTGCACGCTGAATGTACCTTTGCCAATGCTGGCGCCGTAATTTTTAACCAAGAACCCACCTTGCAACATGGTTCACATTACGGCGACGAATAATTAGCTAAAGAAACGAATGCATCGCATATGTACATTACATTCCTTTCCCACACACAAATACAGACGGACGAATCATATCGAATATAGAACACAGTTCACGTAACAGTCTGGCCGTTGACAGGTCGGAGGGGTGTATGTGGATTCTGGAATTGAGGTTTTTCATGACTATTTAGCCCGGACAAGATAAGGAGAAAAATTCTCGTCTTGCAAGCTCAGTCTAGACCGGTCAAATTGCACATGACGAATTCACGATTTTATCGAAGACATACTCGTAATCCTACGCTTCGTTTAAAATAACATATTGTTTGACAATTCCATGTAACATTTATAATTATGTCAAGATTCGATTCGAACGGAACCAATTATGGTCTTGAATAACCACGCTTTTATAACAAATGGAAATGAAAATTTGAAAATAATTAATTTGATTTAAGAAAAAAATTTGCGAAGAGCATCGCATACTGATGAAGCACGAATTAATAGCAAATGTAATGAAAAATAGAGCATAATTAATTTATTAAGAACCAGATTTCATCATTTCTAGAAAACAATCGCAGATACCAAATGTTAGCTCACTTAGGTGATGAGATGAGACGCTGGAGATGCCTATTTTTCCGGGAAAAATATATTTATGAAACCAAGAAATATCTTCATTAAAATCGCCGCCAAAAAATGACGGCGGTTCGGAAGCCGCTGGAGATGACATTATGTACCGAAAATCATAGTCCAGGATGTGTAAAACGGATTAAAAAAACTACACCCGCACCTGTCGGCTGGATTTCGATACGCTGCAGTAGCCTATTATTTTTCGGGAAGATACGACTAAAAATTATATATATATATAAATAGCTATCCATTGAAACGTATCATAGAAGTAGGTAATGAAAAAAAATTGAATAAATGAGTAAAAACGCGTGAACATCAGACCTCCGTCACTAAGGTTTGTATTTTGCCCTCGTGTTTGTTCTTTTTTACATGGAAATTCTTAACCATCTGAGTCAATAGGTGGTACTGTAGAGGAGAGCTTGAATTATAAATCTTTATGTTACAATGGCAGCGACTCCGTCGAAAACTCCTATATTAAAAAAAAATCTAATGTATGTAGATGAACATCAGTGCGAAACTGCAGTTTAAAAATGTTGTAATACCATATTTGCTAGTTGAACATATAGAAATAATTTACTTTTCTGTAAGTGGCAACATTTACCAAAGTTCATCATATCCTCTAGAAAATATTATAAGAATAATGTATTTTTTTACAAAGAGGGTATTTTTGTATGGTGCTACGATTTAGTTGTTTCCTCAATGGAATTTTGACGAAATTACTCGGAAACAACCATGGCAAATGAAAAATTCACCTCATTTTTTTATATTTCACAGCTCTAATTTATCTAGACTAAATATAAAACATTCCTAAAATTCAAGCGTCGTTTGTCCAAGATGAGATAACAGCGGCAGCACCCGACGCTAATGAATAGCTGCAATGGCGCACGACGTGTACATTTCTGGTAAGGCCGTAAATTATAATCAACATAAATTTCGTGGATGGAGATGAAGAACGTAAATTTGAGTTAGGCGATCATGCCAGCAATAAAAATAGTGTGGTCGGTATAAAAATTCCACTAATGTTTTTTTAACGTAGTTTCGTACATTTTATACTAGATTTTCATGAATGGCAGGTACGAAGTTCTAAAATTAAATTGCCGAGATCATGTTGAAGCAAATGAGTTTTGAGGTTGAAAGATCGCGTCTGTTTGGGATTTGGAGTGAAAATAAAACGCGAAATTTAATGGAAAATGGTATCTGAAGCAATTTTTGGAAAGTAGTCTGATAATATTTTAATCAAATTTTGCATAATTTTCAATAATCTTGCGAACTATTGCTGCAAGAATTCATGAAGCCTACATAACAAGGTACATTAAAGTACCTCGCTGCTCGTCGACAACAGACTAGTGTGACAAATACATTAAAACCGTTCAATAGTATAGAGACTGAAAATGCTCTCAAATTTTAAGAAGTATATAATCAAGTGATCAGTGTTATGTAGGATGTGCTGCTAGACACTCGGCTACTGAACAGTAAAGTTCAAATATTGGGAGAGATAATAGTCTAGTTGTTATAATCAACGTCCTTCCATCGTTGAACCAAATTCAAATAGAAAACACTTGGTATTATAAATTCTCTAAGTGCAGTTTCGTACTGATACCCATCCACATAAATGTGCAGCTGATATATTGCTTCGAGCCCTTCATATTCATTTAACACATATCCTCAACAGAAAAATATAAAATATACGCCACGCTTACAATATATCTTTTTTTCATCACTAGTTTTTGATCTTGACCAGCATCATTAGCCATCAGAATACACAACAGAGAAAACTAATAACTAAAGTACAGACAGAGGCATCCATAAGCCAAGGTGCTCATGTCAATTTAATTCTTCTTATATGAACAAATTTAAATAACGGAACGCAGGTTTGGAAAACAAAGGGATTACAAAAGAATAACAGAGGTAATTGAAACCTGGAAGCCTGATGATTTAATATGCTCATACAGAACGTTACAAACTCTCGTGCTATTGAGGGATGAAGAAACTAAATTATAAGGCTGATAATGAAACATGAAATCGGTTGGATTAATTTTGAACAATACCTAAAATTGCTCCATTACAAAACAAGGTGATCCAGTGTATCCTCCTTGCAACATTCACATAATGGGAATCATGTATGAAAATTAAAAAGACACCAAGTTTTTAATAGCAATATAGTGATAAAAATCCTCAATTACCAGTTATACGAATACACATTTCTGAAAGTTGCAGCAAATCATTAAAATTACACAAAAAACTCATTGGGTTCGAAATTTATTAAACATTTAATTTTATAACAATGGCCTTTTCAATCTGCAAATCGAAAAATCTAACTCTACGTAATCTAGGTTGGTCAGAATAATCGATAAACCACTTCATCATATTAAGAAGGGCAATAGCGAATCTTCGCTAATCGTATTGGGCGCTGATAACGAAGAAAACACCGAAACCTATCCAATTTGGGTAATTTTAAATTTTCACATATTCTATGCTATGGTATTAAATACGCTGACTCACTCTTCTAAAATTCTAAAAATGAAAGGCTTGGCTTCGAATATTTTTCTTCTACTTATTTTATCGATTTACGACAAATATAGCTATAGTATTTCATTCTTTTATAGGGACTCACGTGATTAATTCTATTGCGGTTGTTCCTGACCGAGGAGCAGGCCCCTGGGAGTGCGAAAAAGCATGTCTAGAAGTGCGAGAGAAATTTATAAATTTTTAATGGAAATAACTGGTTAAAGATAAATGCTGACTAATGCATAGTTTTTCAAAAATAGCCTCGTCTATAGAGGATAATTACAAAGTGTATTTAAAAAATTTGATTGTTTTATATGTAATAAAATAGTATGTAGTGTGAATTGATATTTCTCTAATCTCGTGATACAACATGATTTAATCTTCGGTAAATCTTGAAAACATGTACCTACCTATCAAAGTTACACAATGTATTGAAGTTTATTACATTTGACTCAACGGTGTTTCAGGTTTTGAGCCCATTATCAAAAGTATTTCTAAGGATGATAGCAATTTTCAAGCGGTGCTGTATTCATAACAGACTGTACACAGGGGATGAACTGAAAACCAATTGGCGATGAAAATTTTGGAATTCATGGCCTTTGGCCTTCGAGATTTTGAGAATTTCGAGAGTCTTTTAGCCTTTGCATACCTGTATGTGGAATTCTTGCGGGGTATCAAAAGTATTTCTAAGGATGATAGCAATTTTCAAGCGGTACTGTATTCATAACAGACTTTACACAGGGGATAAACTGAAAACCAATTGGCGATGAAAATTTTGGAATTCATGGCTTTTGGCCTTCGAGATTTTGAGAATTTCGAGAGTCTTTTAGCCTTTGCATACCTGTATGTGGAATTCTTGCGGGGTATAAATCTACGAAGTGATTATTTTATATATATATATATATATATATATATATATATATATATATATATATATATATATATATATATATATATATATATATGTGCCTAGATCTAGAACAGAGGTTCCCAAACTTTTTTTCTCATAGACCTTTTTATAAATTTTGTTGGTTCCGGTGGACCCCCTGTAGTTGCATTTCTACCATATTCCCAAAACTCGACAAAAGAGGTGAAAATTAGATCTAACTATGGAAATTTGCGTTGCGGCTGAGTTCCAGCCACAAATTAACAGTTTGAAAAAAAAAGTATTGGTTGGTTGATTAATTAATTGATTATGCTGTGAGTCTACCTACATTGATAGGTGAAGTCACGCCAATATTTTAATTCTTCACTATCGAAACCAGATAAATTCTCGTGGACCCGCGCTTACAAATTGTGAACCCCCATATTTTTGTCATGCCAACGTAGACCCCCGTCGAGTCTCCCGTGGACCCCTGGGAGTCCACTTGGACCACTTTGGGAATCAATGATCTAGAAGGACTGAAGCAGATAATAAAAATACTTCCGCACCTGACTGTAAACTTTCGATACGCTTCAATAATCTATCATTTTCGGGGAAAATACAACTGAAACCGTTTAGATATTCAATCAAATATATCTTTCCAGACGTAATTAGGAACAAAGATCCCAAATTTCACACTATTAATCATTTTTCAATAGATAAAAGATAATCCGTGTATAAAGTGTAGACAATAAGTACAAATCAAAAACATTGTGGTTAATTTTTGGTCGTCATAGGAACAACCGATCAGTGAAAGGTGTGACATATATCAAATCTATTGCAGTTATTGTGATACTCTTTATAATCGACAAACTTGAGCCAAAATCGATACCAAAGATGGTAGGTATCGAACATTGTATTCTTTATAACAAAAACTGTACAGGTCTATCCGAACATTTTATAAAATAGAATCACGTTATGATTCAGATTACATAAGAATTTCACATACATGTAGAGAGGATAAAAGATTAGAACTTCTAGAAATTTTCGGAAGCGAAAGGCCCACACTATTAATGGCGAATTGATTTTCATTTTATCCACCCAGTCAGTTATAAATACCACACCACTTGATAATTGTTATCAAACTCAAAGATGTTTTTGATAATGGTTTCAAAACCAGAAATACTGTAAATAAATTTCAATATATTGTGAAACATTTCTCAAGTGTTTTCTTTAAGATTACTCGAATATAGTATGTAGGTACCTATCTATTGTAAATGCATAAGTTATGTTAAAGTGAATGAATAAATAAACTTGCAAAGAACACCGACTATTGTAACGGTTAAGAACCACTGTTCTAGAGCAACTCCCGTGCCACAATTCTAGCAGGCCATGAACGGATTGCAAGCTGTGCGAGTGGGCGCCATCTTCTTTAATTACACGTCCTCATCAATGCATTCGAATAGTGGGCGGATTTCGAATTTTAACGGTTAGCAGCCTGTGCTCCGTGGGAACACCGGGGTCTTGTGAACCCTCGCTGGACGTCTGGCATTCCCGGGAGAATGGAGAAAAGTTCCCTCGGGATCGTCTGAATTAATGTTCGATTATGTTGATGATGATATCGCGAGTAATTCGTTCAGTGTTCTGCTGTGGATAATTTTCGATTATAACGGCCTGTCGTCGCTTAATGGATATTGCCGCAAAAAATTGATTGATACGACAGAACTAAATGTAGGATTTATGGTCGATTATAAAATTGAAATTATGACGAACCATTTACCACTACTTGGTGTAGCGTTAACATACATGTATTCCGAGAATGCAAATAGTTTTTATAATATTTACAATGTTTTATATCACAAACTGTTTGTGCTCATCTCGATAAATTGTCAACTACTGGCGTCTTATTCCATCAACTAGGCATGTAGTCCTTAGAAATTAATACTATCGCTGTCAATTTACATTAGAAACGTCAAGAATTGTTGGAATAGAATATATAATAATAGAATATATATATATATATATATATATATATATATATATATATATATATATATATATATATATATATATATATATATATATATATATATATATATATATATATATATATATATATATATATATATATATATATATATATATATATATATATATATATATATATATATATATAAATTCTCTGCTAAGGAAGACAATCACACATTCTCGGCTTCAGTACATAATTATTCACTCTACAATGAATTCAAATGATAGTCAATTCGAAGTTAATCGTTAGATCGGTCGTTTTCTTAGTATCAAGCAGTATTACAATTTCAAGAAAGACGATAACTTTCAAGTCAAGTTTATTTAATTTATTATTGGGTTTATTTGAACGTTATTCACTAAAGTGAGGTTAGGATATGTTAGATACGTCTTGAAAAAGTTCATGTAAATTTCAGGCCAATAGAGCAGAGGCTTTAAAGGCATTTTTGCGTATGACATTATTTAGTGTATTTTAATTTATTCTGAGGCAGTGTGTCCCATTTTATGAATGTTTACAACCAATGGCCCAACATAAACAGTTTTTCCTTAACTAATTTAACGATATTCCAAAATAATAGTGGCTTTATTCTTATCTAATTGAGTTAGGCCACTTCTGCGCTCATTGCCTCATTTTGATAGCTTAATCCAAGGCTTAGTCATGAAAATTATGAGTTCTCCTCTCCATCTTCAGATATGAAAATATACCACAAACAATCATCCAGACGAGAGTAAAAATATATGACTTCAATATATGATAATCCCTGAGAAACTTACCATTTTGACAGAAATAAGTGAATAATAAATATTATTCATCAGATTTACAATTCAGATACAGCAAAAATGACAACAATAATCCATTTTAATGCACTTATTTAACGCGATAACCTTCAATATATTTCGCTTGACATCGTTAAATTATCGCTATATAATAGTAATTAATTTCTATTACGCACATTGTCAGTATTGATTAGTGCGTGAATATTACTATGCAAAGGATCGAATTC
This sequence comes from Cynegetis impunctata, assembly GCA_030704885.1. NCBI lineage: Eukaryota > Metazoa > Arthropoda > Insecta > Coleoptera > Coccinellidae > Cynegetis > Cynegetis impunctata. The sequence goes on from JARQZK010000048.1 coordinate 442,411, forward strand.
ATTCTTATCGTCACGGCAGGCGGTGTCGAAAAAGCTAATGGGGTTAAAGCGAACAGGCCACTTGCCGATGTTAAATGATATAATATATAATAGTGCATAAAATAGTTTTTAACGACTGCTCCTGATACTAATGGATCAGTCAATTTAGGAGGAGGTTTTTATGAATAATTGCAAAAATATCTTCTCAAAAAAGTGGCAAAAAAACGCATGATAATAGGGCTTTGTCACTAAAATCTTGTTTTTTCTACAAAAAAATTGTTATTCTTCTATGTGAATTTGAAGGGACTGTGAATGAGAAGTAACATGAAATCCCTAATTTGAAATGGTAGCGATTGAGAAACATCACCAAAAGGTACTTCTCTAATATCAGCTCAACCCTATAACCCAAACTGTGGTAACTATGGAGATGCAAAAAACCTCAAAAAAAAAACGAAAAACAAAAAATTTCTACAGAAATGGCGGCCGTTAAAGAAAAAAGTTCATACCGCCAAAAGACAGTACCAACAAAAGTTCCACAACTAGGTTTTTTTTAGCTCCATAGCCATCCAAAATGCCCGTGAAGACTCGTTTAACCGCATGCGTCATTAACCCGAAATAACTCCGCTTAATATTTTTTGCAGTTTAGTACTAACCCGAAATAGCCCGTCGCAACCATTTCTGTTTTCCCGGAGAGTGTACTACACCGTATTATATCGTACTTCGTATTATTACGTACAATGCCGAAATAAGTCGTTCACACTGAACCACTGAGTGGTTGTAGCGTTTGTGCGCGCCAAGATTTTAGCGGCTGCGTCGTGGCGAGTGGCGCAGGTGGTAGTGTATTATTTGCAGATTGTGTATATGTCGCCTGCTATTTAGCTATTTATTGGGCTAGTTTGCTCTTCACTTATTTCGAAATATTATTTGTTTTCGTTATCACTTTGTGTTTTATTTCACTCACTACTCACAAAATTATACGTACTCAATATTAAGTCAAGGTCAAAATGACGAGTTATATCGGTTTGGTACAAGTATGTTGAATTCAAAATAAAAAAAAAACACAATAACAAAAAAATAATAAAAACGAACATAGGACCTGTTTTAACTTCATTCAAACTATAGATTGCTTAGATGAAAAAAATATTATTTTATTTTAATTTTTTAGGCAAGCGGTTAAGAAATATCTGCTGATGCAGCCCCCGCCACTACCTTCACCAAAGTTTGAGATGCCAAATTTTGACTTCATTTACTATAAAAGTTTAGTATAATGGGGACCGCTTGATATAACACAATCAACCGGAATATGTATACCTATATATATATATATATATATATATATATATATATATATATATATATATATATATATATATATATATATATATATATATATATATATATATATATATATATAACATATATATCAGTAAGAATTCTTCGTGTTAACGAAACACGTACCGTGGTTATAAATTAAGTGAAACTAGGACATTCATTTGAAACTAATCAAACAAACCTCCTAGCGGGGCTGGTTATAGGAGTTCACGAAAGCATCGAACTATCTACATCTACCTTAGACGGTACTAGTTAGAAATGTTAATTTGTTTATCACAATCGATGGAAATTGATAGACAGGCTGTTTCGCCCTTATTGGGGCTCATCAGTATCATCCATCCATCGAAAGTGATAACCGAACAAACATTTCAAACGGTCTCATATTTTCCTTCTAGCAACGCAATGGCATATAAATATGACACAGCGCCACCAGTCGGAAACAATTGAACCACATCTTTCAGATAGACGAAACATTTCGGCAACGAGAACTCGTACGTTCGGGCACCCGAAGGTGGCTACTATATCTGCTAGGGTAAAGTTGACACATCAAATCGATGTGATTCAACATTTACACACCGCAAGTAGCAATCGCTCCGAATTTTAACGCAATCGCACATGAATTTAAGTAAGAATTCTTCGTGTTAACGAAACATGTACCGTGGTTATGAATTCAGTGAAACTAGGACATTCATTTGAAACTAATCAAACAAACCTCCTAGCGGAGCTGGTTATGGACGTACGAGTTCTCGTTGCCAAAATGTTTCGTCTATCTGAAAGATGTGGTTCAATTGTTTCCGACTGGTGGCGCTGTGTCATATTTATATGCAAAGAAATTTAAAAATGGGGGATCTTTTGGTCACGATAATATTTCTATAGACGTAACAAAAAAATCAGTACATGCATATGTAAAACCACTCTGTTTTATAATTAATCATACTTTTAAAACAGGTGTATTTCCTGACTCACTAAAACTATCTATAATAAAACCAATTTTTGAAAAGGGAGACAAGGACAAGCTAGATAGTTATCGACCCATCAGTATCCTGTCATCATTCTCAAAGATAATAGAAAAAATACTGGCTACCACTCGAATGATAAAATTTTTCAACAAATTCAAAATATTTAGTAAAGGTCAGCATGGATTTATTCCTAACAGAAGTACGGTAACTGCAATATATGAACTAATTCAAGGGATTCTGAAAGCACTAGAAAATGCAGGGATTCCCATGTCTATATTTTTAGACATGTCTAGGGCTTTTGACTGTGTCGACCATCAGATACTACTTGAGAAACTAAAATTATATGAGATAAGAGACAATCAACTAAAGCTCTTAAAAAGTTATCTGACAAATAGAAGACAAAGAGTAATGAAAACAATTGATCGCAATAATATTACTTCTTCAGAAAAAACCATTTATCTTGGTGTTCCCCAGGTAAGCATACTCGGACCCTTACTGTTTATTATTTATATTAATGATTTTCCCAATTTTGTGTCTGAGGTTTGTGATAATGTCATATATGCGGATGATTCTAACCTATTGGTAAGGGTAGGTTACATGGGCAATGTGATACAAGACACAAATGATGCTATGAATATGGCAGAGATTTGGTGTGAAGACAACAATTTGGTACTAAACAAACAAAAAACCGAGTGTGTTGTTTGCACCACCAATAGACCAAGTATTGATATTCCAGACAAGTTTTGCCATGAAACTTTTGATATAAAGGACTCTACTGAATTTCTTGGGCTTCATCTAGAGCCTAGACTCTCAACTCAAATGAGCTTAACAAGAAACTATGCTCCATAATCTACAGTCTTAATGTTCTAAAACATAATGTATATCTCTATGTTCTAAAACTAATTTACCATGCAAACTTCCAATCCGTGCTATCATATGGATTGATTTTCTGGGGAGGCAGTGGACATGCCAGAAGAATCTTGATCACTCAGAAATTAGCGTTGAGAACAATGCTGCATCTGCGATATAGAAACTCATGTAGAGGATTATTCAAACAGAATGACCTGTTAACGATCGTTGGTCTTTATATTTATGGCTGCCTTGTTTTTCTCTATAAAAATCAACAATATTTTGGAGAGTTTAGAAATAAGAACAACACAAGAAAAACAGCAGCATATCTATATCCTCTGAGGACACTGAATCTGTCCCAAAAAAAAATACACAATATATGTGTCTGAAATTTTTTAATTCGCTGCCTCTCTCTATGATGTTTATATTGGGCCTTAAAAAATTTAAAGCCGAAACACGCCTGTTCTTGTTGAAATGCGAACCTTACAGTATTGATGAATACTGGGACTACTGTAGGAAACACAAGTGATAAAGGAGCTTTAGCCACACTGAAATTATGTTAACTAAAGATTTTTTTTTCTTGTAGCAATTTTGTCAATAAATTGTATTATTATTATTATATATATATATATATATATATATATATATATATATATATATATATATGTATATATACATATATATATATATATATATATATATATATATATATATATATATATATATATATATATATATATATATATATATATGTACAATACATATCCGTCATCACGAAAATCCTAAAACTCGAGGCACGGAAGGTATATAACGGATTTAAAATAGACTACCGCGTCTCACTGTTGATTTTCGATATAGTAAAATAGGCAATTATTCTCGAAGACACCATTAATTAAAAAATTATAACTACCTACTGTCTGTTTTTTTAAGGAAAATATTAAGTTCAATTAAAAAAATAACCTTGTCGGTATTTATATCAATGAAATACCATTAGTTCTGAAATTTCCACAGTGTTTATTCCGGCCAAAAACAAAACTGTTAATATTCAAGTTTTCTAAAAAAACTTGGCGATAATGAACATAACCTCTATAATACCAATGTACCAGTGGAACAAATACGCATAAATCATACAAATCGTCGTAAATCTGCTAACGTGAGGCACCATCAAATCAATTAATTGCTTATCCTCCGCATTTCCATTAAAACATCATCGTTTCGATGTCACAAACCCCCTCTGTTTCAGACAGCATGAGAAAAAGCTTTCGCTACTACTACTTCATTTATCACGTCAGTTTATGAAACTTTGTAATATAAACTTTCTCATGAGCTGAATCATTAATAAAAAAACTCTATATAAACAGACCCCAGATCCGGCAAATTGCCTCTTTGATTTATTGTTTTAATAGCGTTTCGTATGTGTTAAAGTATATGTTCTGTATATAAATATATATATATATATATATATATATATATATATATATATATATATATATATATATATATATACACCTATAGGTAAATCGAGAAAAAAGATAAATAGCGTACTGAATTAAACTTTCTTGAAACGTAGTATTTAGAGGATGTGAATAAATTGATAGCTAGGTTTAAATATCCTGATTTCAGAGTAAAGAGAGGATTCTATCAAATAGAAAAAAATATCCTGTATATGTTAAATGCTTCAATATAAGGAGGTAGTGATATGTTGTTTCTTATATACATGGCAAAAAGTTGTAACTAATCATTATACGTACTGAACAAACTTTTAAGAATTAGGAAGATTAACAGCACAAACAACTAATCTCACACAGATAAAATTAAAATTGTTCGAACACGATTACATTCAAACTTTCGAAATCAAAATCATCAAAATATCCGAAATATATCAAAAATGTTCGAACAAATTTTACGAATAAAACAAATAACATAGCAGATATAGAACAGTCACGTACAATATCTACAGATTCCATTTTTCTAACACATAACACGAATAAAAACACAATACTTCACTCAGCTAAAACACAATAAACAATTTAACTTATTTAGTAGCTCTACTTATCTACCTTAAGCTTAATATTCCCCAATTCAAATATATCAATTTCAACTTAGGTGTTCTCTACATCCAGAAGAAGTACAACTTGTTCAATTGGACCGTTTAACAAAAACGAAACAATGCATCAACAGCCACACAAATCATTTTTACGGGGTGGAAGAGTACATACAAAACATAGATATTTTTTGAAAATATTTTCAAAATCAAATAAATATATACTTCTCGAATGTCCTTCATAATAAGAGGCGATTTGTAACGTTCATCGTTAAGAGGAGTGAGGGGATCAACAAAGTGTGATATCGTCTGACAAGGGACGTGTGACGCTATATGCATAAATCTCAAGTATTGTAACTCTCAACATCAACTTTATTCAACGAAAAATTGCAAAATAATTTACGTCAGCCATACTAGGGATGTGGGGATCACACAAATGAAGGGGGTCTCCAAAACCCATTAAATTCGTCCAATTCAGCAAATTCATTATTTTTATTTTATTTTATATTGATTCAGTGGGAGGCTGTTCATTGATCATATACCTAGAATTTGATGCCTTTGTCCATTGTTGAAAAACGAAAGCTGTGACAGTTATTTTCGTATTAAGTGCGTAAAATGAGTGTTTTCTCAATCGCACATGAGTGTTAATTTTTAAAACTCTCGAATGTGACATGAAAACACCAATTTTATACACGAAATACAAATATTTTTGTACAACTGTGGATGAAAATTTACATCGTCTGAAATATATTAAAAATAAATACTTCCAATACATCTTGACGTGGTTTTTTGTCCCGATAAATTTACATTGTCTGAAATATATTAAAAATAAACACTTCCAATACATCTTGACGTGGTTTTTTGTCCCGATAAGGTATCGCTTTTAAACGACCGTTGTCTTGAAAATATTATGATTCAATGATTTCAGTAAAATCTTATTCAAAAATGTTTCCTATCTGAAAAAAATAAGTCCAAAATAACTAAATAATACTTCTCTTTTCCATTTATGTTATCCTTAGTGTTTTCAATACTTCCAATATAGTCCAGGCAATGGGTATTTTCGAGAATATCTTCTCTCCAGTGCCACCTAGGTCAAAAATAGTTTCTAGAAAAATTATAGAGCATGCAATTTCCTGCAATTTTTGTATGAAATATTTTTTGATCAGATGAATAGTTCACGAATTACAGCGGAGTCAAACTCAGAAAATTTCTACAATTCGCAAAATCGCTACAGTTTTTCTCGAAATTTCAGTAAATACCGATTACTTAGTACGTACTATCGTTTTTTACTCATTTCCGCACCACCATGAGGTAGAGTGAGAGGCGCGTTTTTTTAATGTGGTATCCCCAGTAGGCCTAATCCACGATTCATTATTTACTCATGTCTTTTCTTTCGTTTCGATGCCCTAGATGGTCCAGGCTCGCTCATATCAATAGCTTCTTGCAAATTTATTCCCTCCTCTTCCGAGTTTTCATCTTCGTTGTCTTTTCCGACTTCCTGTGCCAATAATTTCGCAACGTTCAGGTCTCCATTCTCGTCGTCGATGTTGTCTTCTTCTTCTTCTCCTCCTGAGCCCGCAAAAATATCTGCGCTGTTTTCACACGCGTCTCCGTGGCAGCATGTGCAGATAACAACATTTCAAGCCCGTTTTCCTACACCCACATGCTCGACCGCACCCCTTCTGGTGCTGCATCTTTTGTTGTTTCTACTGGAGTAAGCCCAATTTTGCTTATTTCCCAACCCCATTGCTCTGGACTCTCGTGTATATCATACCAAGCCTGAACTTGGTGGTAGGTCCGAAGGGAATGTTGCCGTGAAGCTTCCCTTGTAGGGGGTAATGCAGCAAGATTGAATTTACTCTTCGTGGCGGATCTTGAGAAATTTTGATAGCGTAGGGAGCCCAAAGTAATGGTGTTTTCCTTGGAAATGCCGTAAAGAGCAATAAAAAAGCTTTCTCCCGCAGCAGCAATGACTTCGGGATTTGCGTTTCGCTCTTTGAAAGCTTGTATAGTTTGGCTTAAATATTCGTTCTTTTCGAGTGTTTTTATAAACTTAATTTTTCCTACGTTGAAAACAGAAGAAGTAGTGTCGCACCCGCTGAACGCATGCAAGAACAATATGTCTTCCGCCACTATTTCTCCGTACTGTAGACTTCGAGAAGAGTAAATTTCTTCAACAATTTTTCCTCTGCCTGGTTTGCGAAGGTAAACGTTTGGATGAGATCTCGCCAGTGCTGTTAGCAGGACGAGAAGATCGATATCTTCTCCTACTATGAATACGGAATCAAACGATGCGGACATACTGATCGCCGTGTTAACAATCAATGTGTCAGCATCTTCTGTCGCCTGTTTTACTATGAAATTAGAATTTTCAAATTTCTTCTTTAGCATCGATATAAAGCGAATTTTATTTGTTTCGTTTGAGAAAAATCTTTCTTGTGAAACAACTATCTCCTGGAGCAGCCATAATGGATATACTCCGCTTGGCGTCTACCACGATACTAACACACTAACGTAGCATGGACGGAAGATGTTCGTAAAGATTGGGGTCAGAGAGAGGGGATAGCAGACCCTCCAAGGGTCTTTTGTATTGGCCCCAACCGAAAGAATTTCTGACCTGCTCTGTTCTGAAGCCCTCTTCGCTAATATTCGTTTAGTGCTGAAAGAAAATCATAGCAATGTAATATAAAAGTTTTAGAAATACCGTCAATTTGTTTGAAATGAATAAAAAAACGGTGGTACGTATTAAGTAATCGGTATTTACTGAAATTTCGAGAAAAACTGTAGCGATTTTGCGAATTGTAGAAATTTTCTGAGTTTGACTCCGCTGTAACTCGTGAACTATTCATCTGATTAAAAAATATTCTCTATAATTCTTCTAATAACTATTTTTGACCTAGGTGGCACTGGAGAGAAGATATTCTCAAAAAACTGGTTTTTGGTACCATTTTTCCAATATGGCGGCGCGAGCGGCGGTCGCCCAAGGTCGCAAACTCGGAATATCAATTAGGACACCAAACTGTACAAATCTACCAAATTATAACTTTCCTCGACCTTTTGTAGTGAAAGCCCCCTTTTATGTCTCCGGTGACTGGACTAATACAATTTCACAGCATCCAGTGGTCTTTCTGTATTGTTACTATAGAAACGTTGTGTTGGCACGCCACTGTTTGACTGTGTTTGTTCGTAGTTGCTTCAATTTCAAGTTATTTCAAAAAGATGGATGTTAATTATGATAGTGTACCCCATCAGATATATCTGAGACTGCAAATGTAATAGTATTTAATATATAACCGGCCAAATCCAAGTTAGTATATGAGAAAACATATGACCAATTTGAATGGTGCGACAAGAAACATGTAAAAGAGGTTTCTGATAATGTGCTATTTTGGGGAAAAATGAAAAATTATAAAACCTCCTACGTTATGGTGTGTCTACTGAATGTTGAAAAGAACATTGAATGTTAAGGAAAATATTGATATAAAGAAGTTTTCAAAATTGGTCTCATCATTAAGAACAAAAGCGTCGGATACCGAGGAAAGAAACCTTAAGTTTTATCAAGGGATGATATCAATAAATTTATTCAAGATTCTGATAACGAAACAAATTCATTTTATAAGGTACAGATATAATCATAATTTAGAGATCAGTAGTAATTTCAATATTTTTTATTTATAGGTTGTCATAACTTTAGGTATCATTGATGTACTATTGATGCCATTGAAGATGCTGAATCTATATTGATTGCTGAAATGACTGATACGAAGACCTATTACGCAAGAACGTTTTCTGTTTCAAAACCTGATTATATTGAGATATACCTACGACAAGTATGCAGCACTACGGCCGCGTTATACAAAAAGTAAGAGATTATTTTAGAAATTTTCGAGAGGAAAATGTATTAACCAACATATGGGGATAAATAAAATAGGAGAAATTCTCAGCTTGATTCCAAAATGGCTTGGAAAATACATGTATAAGAGCTACACAGGTCACTGTTTCAGGAGAACTGTAACTATTCTGGCCAACGCAGGGAGCAACATTACATCCATAAAACGTCACTGTGGCTGGAAATCTGCCTCCGTACTTCCGCAGCAGAAGCATATTATATAGAAAATAGTTTGAATAACAAGATTGAGTTTTCTAACAAAATATTGAATTGCCATCTTCTTCGAAACAAATTAAAATATCTGATAATATTACTTCAAGAATATCTAACGTTTCTTATAAGCAGCAACATGGAACATCTTTGGGAATTTATGTTGTAAGTAATTGTTCAAACTTTACTTTCAATTATTATTCCAATAAATGAAATTGTTTTATGATGAATAATCAATTATGATTGTGTTAAATCTGTTAAAAATGGAACCTGCAAAAAGTAATATTTCATGTTTATTTTGTGAATTATTTTGACAGTGAAGAAATATAAACATTTCCGCATCAATAGATATGCAGAAATGTCAAGTTTTTCTGACAGTTGTAAAAAATAGTTATTTGTTTAACTAGGCACAAAAGCACGAGATTTAATGCCGCGGCTGGTATTTCATAGCCGAGGCGTATCCAAGGCTAGGAAACCAGCCAAGGCATTAAATCTGCTTTTGTTCCGTGTGAAACATATAATTTTTTCTCCAAATTTGCTCCAATTTCACGAGAAATCTTCTTTTTTATACTTATTTTAATAATTATTGCGTTCCATCAAAGGTAACTGGCTTTTCGTTACTATGTTTACCGCTGATGACGTTTGGTGGATTGTTTTTTTTACTTCAGCATCAATGTCATTTTAAAAGTTCAAAATTTTTTCGAAATGGACCTAATTGAAAGTGAAAATGAGTTATTACCACTAACAACGCCTGAGATAAGAGATCAAGCGCGAGACATGGAATTGAATCTACTACCGGAGAAGTCGAGAACTGTATAATGTATGTATATGAACTCACATACCGCTGATTCATGGAATATAGAAAGAAGAACAACGTAGGATGTTTCTCTGAAAATGTGCTGATTGCCTATTTTTCCGATCTTTCGAAGCAAATGAAGCCTTCAACGTTATGAACTACCTATTCGATGTTGAAAGCTACCCTGAACATCAAAAACAACGTTGATTTGGCAAAATATCTAAAGTAACGAGCTTTTTTGGAACGGCAATCAGATGGTTTCCATGCAAAAAAATCCCGAGTTTTTGAAAGAGAAAAAGTTGAGAAATTTTTATCAGAGGCCCCAGATGAACTGTATTTGAGTACGAAGGTAAAGTGAAAATTATTATTTATTATGAATCAAATAATTATTTTTCAATTCATATTCACTTTCAGGTTGTACTTATTATTGGAGTCGCTGGAGCTTGTAGATGTGATGAGCTTTTGCAAATGAAAATGGATGATATAAATGATATGGGAGACAAATTGCTAATTATGCTACCAAATACGAAGACGAAAAGATCAAGATCTTTTATGGTAACGGAATATTTAAATATTTACAGAAAATATGCAGCCTCCAGACCTTCGAACTTGAATAATCGGTGTTGCTTCTATATGTATGCGCACGGTAAAGCACATCAACAATTCATTGGAATTCACAAGTTTGGTGAAATGCTAGAAGAAGTTGCTAATTTTCTGGGACTAGCCAATGCGAGAGAGTATATACTGGGCACTGCTTTTGCAGAACTTCGACCACCTTGCTGGTGCACTATGGTGGGGACATAACAATGTTGAAGCAACATGGGGGATGGAAGTCCTCCACGGTCGCGCAGAGCTATATCGAGGATTCACTAACCAATAAGTCAAACATCGAAAATAAAATATGTTCAGGCGTTTCCTTAGTATCAGGTAGTGTGGATAATAATATTGTTAATATTTCGAAAAAGGAGGGAAGTGGAGAAAGTTCAATTTTATTAAATCATTGTTCACAAGTCACGATAAATATTTGTAATGAGTAGAAACATTCTGTTGTAGTTTATAGTTGTAATGTAATAAAAGCAGTTTTGTGTCATTCTTTCATTGAAAAGTCAGTAACTTTTACTGCATAGGCAGAAAAAATGGACTTTTTCTGCCTAGACAGTAAAAGTATCCCTTCTAGGCCTATTTAGTGTCATTAAAAAGCTATATTTAATGTCATTTGGAGAAAAACTTTTTTTGTGATTATTATGTTCTATGGTAGTAATAGTATAAAATGAAAAACCAATGGTTAAATGATTAATTACATTTTTTCGCAAGATACATTAGAAACAATACATATTTTTCATACCTTCTTATATCTATATATCTATTTATATTTATATATATATATATAAACATGTACATATACATACACATATATATGTGTGTGTATCAAATTATCGAATTAGTTCGAAATACAGAACTTGCTTTTAAATTGTACATATTTGCATACTTCGAAAATTTTGTCAAAGTTTTTTAATATGTGGAAAAATTTATTGCTTTCAATAACTAAAGGCATATTTCTGATAGAACGTAATATACTACTTAAACAATTACCAACGAAACAGTAGGGCTCATTTCAAAGGTCGCGGCAGGTAAAATATAAAAGAAATAAAATTTCAAACCAGTATATACATATGTCAACTTTTATTGCGATATCCGAACAGAACATGTCACATCTGTAGTAATTGTGGAGCTTATGTTACATTTACGACAGATAAATTCAATATACGTCCAGTTTTATCGAAATACTTTCTACGGTCCCCATGAGGCAGAATGTAGGTATTTTCAAGAATGTTAGGTTGTGTGGCTCTGAAACCTCTTTTATTTCAGAACTACTTGGAAATGATTTACTAAATATTAGGTATAGCTAGAAAAGGTCGGTTAGTTAACTATGCATCAAATGAGTATTCATTTTTGTGTAATTATTTTTAATGTGGTTCATTGTATTTATATATTTTTCTGATAGACATAGGAAATTACCTTGATACCAGTACTAACCAGGCACTGTTCAGTGGTCACAATGAAGAATGTGAAATATAAAGAAAAACCGGAATAAAGATTTTTTCATTCAAAAAGAGTTGCGTTTTTTTCCTGAAATTCCTAAGATTATGAAAAAAAAAATTATGATGTTCAACGTTGAATTATTATATATCTTCAACTATTTGTCTCATGCATTTCCCCACAACTCCTATCTCCAAAGTTGAGAGATCCAAAATGTTTACTGAATTTACCCAAATTTCGATAGCAGGCCAACCCCAGATACCAGATACCAAATTTCAGCTCATTCAGTAAAATGAGCACCACTAGAAAATCACAAAAAAATGTCTATTATTCAACGGAAAACACGAATAAATATGAATTGAATATGAAAATTTCGTAAGATCAAAGAAAATGAACTTAAAATTAGTTTCACAATCCCAAAACTTCCACTTATGAAATAATAGATATTTTATACCTCAAATACTTATTTGGCCAGTAGGAATTCCCTATATTTTTGACGAATAAACTTATAACAACTTTCAAAAGAAGTAACTCATGAAGATGCCAACGTATATGGTAAAACGAGCAAGTGTTATTATTATTATACTATGTAATAGCATATCGATATAATTTAGAGATAGGTTTTCTTGCCGTGGGACGCCCCACGTAACAGGATCATCTCATAGTTCTGTTTCATAACTTACCATATCGAATGCAGCGGTCTAAAGATGTCGATGTCATAAACTGCAATCATTTCGAAATTGAGTGGCCCTAACCGTAGGTTAATAGCTGTTTAAGATTCAATGGGGCATTTATTCGGAGGAACGTCTGGCGCTTGCTTCAAGTATCCTTGCGGTGAATTGAAAGCCACGCATAACAGTGGGATGGCGCTCTTAGATCTCGGTGTTGTTGGCTCAGAGGATGTTTATTTCACGCATCGAACGTCGGTCGAAAACCACAGTCCAGAACAATCGTCTTTGACAGATTGTCACAGGTTATTCACCTGTAGTTTCCTGCTTTACTTATTCAATTGTTGCACAATGCAATTGTTAAAAATTTAAATCTCTCGCATAAGGCGCGCAAAAAAAACTTGTCATCATTTCCACTTGATGATGCCAAATGCAATGAATTTTCTTATTTTCAGGAATATGAACGAAAAGAAAACAGGAAATGTTGAAGGAATAGTTACCTTAACCATTTTTCAGTGATAAATATGATGAATCTTATAGATTCTACTAATAATTCAGAATTTGAAAAGTGCGCATTCTCAGCATGAAAAGCGAATAATATTCAGACATAATTTTCACACAGTGATGTTAAATTCAGTGAATTTAAACTCCTTCGAAAACTGATAGAAAGGGAATTGAGTCATAAATGATACTATCAATGAAAGTAATAGATTCTTCTAACAATTGTAAGTATGAAAAATGCTGCTTATTTCTTCCAAGAGGTGATTCAAAATGCAGGAAATTCTCGCTTTTTCGAAAGTTTTAGTGAACGAAAAGGAAAACGGGTAATTTCTGACATTGAATTTTTACATAGCCTGCATCATCAATTTTTTCCCAGAAAGTTAATTCACCCATTTTTCAGCTGAAACTTATGATTCTAATAATTCAGAATTTGCATTGCCTGAATGCGAAGAAACTAGGAGTTTCTTCCATAGTCTATTTTTTTCTGCGAAAAATTATTTATATTTTCAGTCATGAATTATATTATCAAACGACATATATAGACTTACAGAATTCTTACATCGTCTTGAATAATCTATTCTTCATCCGAAAAAAGCACATTTCTACTAAATCAAATTTAGATGAATGTGTATCAAGCGGGCAAATTGCGCACAAACTTAGACATTATTTTCAAGCGTTGATGCCAAATCTGGGAAATTTTCCTTTATTCGAGAATTTCAGTTACCGAAAAAGGAATAGGAAGACTTTTATGTCACTTCATATCATCAATTTTTTCAAATGATTTTAGTGGGACTCTTTGGAAACTTCTTCTTCTTATGGTGCCTTATCCTTAAGGACGTTGGCTATTACATTTGCCCATTTGATCTTATTTGTAGCTGCCCTGAACAGTTCTATGGATGTCATATTTGTCCATTGTCGTAGGTTTTTAAGCCATGAGTTTCGTCTTCTTCCTGGTCCCCTTTTGTTATTGATTTTGCCTTCGATTATAAGTTGGAGCAGTTCGTATTTTTGATTTCTCATGATGTGGCCTTTTGGCCACATCATGAGAAATTATTGTGTTTTTCGTTTCTTTATGAGGAGCATGAGCTCTTTTTCCTTGTTCATTCTCTGCAGGACTTCCGCGTTTGTTGTATGACTCATGTAGGATATTCTGAGCATCTCTGAGCAGAGTTCAAATGCTTGGATTCTTTTTTGTGTTGCCTCTGTCATTGTCCAGGCTTCAACACCGTAGAGTAAAGTAGAGAAAACATAGCACTTAAGTATTCGAGCTCTCAATGAAAGATTCAACTGGCGACTAAATAGGACTTTTTGCATTTTGTAAAATACTGTGCGTGCTTTTTCTAGACGTGTTCTTATCTCTAGTGAGTGGTCCCAAGTTTCATCAAGATTGCTTCCAAGGTAAGTTATTCTTGTTACTCTTTCTAGATCTTCTCCGTTAACCTTAATCTTCACCGTTCTGTTCTGGTGTTTGCTGATGATCATCGTTTTTGTTTTCTGTGTATTTAGTTTCATTCCAAATTCTTCGCTGGCTGCCGTTATCCGTTCCATCAGACGTTGTAGTGCTTCAGCATTATCTGCCAGAATGACCGTGTCATCAGCATATCGCAGGTTGTTGATGCATTGTCCATTTATAATAATGCCATCTGAGGTGTCTTCCAGAGCTTTTTTAAATATCTCCTCCGAGTAAACGTTAAATAGTATGGGTGACAGAACACATCCCTGTCTTACTCCCTTCTCGATATTAATTTTTCCAGATGTTTTCTTTTTTATTCTAATTTTGGCCTTTTGTTCCTGATAGAGGTTTGAAATAATCCTTAAATCTTTATCGTCTATGTTACATGACCTTAAGATGTTCATTAGTTTATCATGTTTCACCAGGTCAAAAGCCTTCTGAAAATCAATAAAACACAAGTACACATCAGAATCGACATCTCTACATCTTTCAACTAGTACTCGTATTGAAAAAAGTGCTTCTCTTGTTCCGAAGCCATTCTTAAAACCAAATTGATTTTGACCAGTATGTTCGTCTAATTTACTGTATATTCTATTATGTATTATTCGAAGGAAAAACTTGAGCACATGATTCATCAGGCTTATAATCCTATTTTCTTTACATTTCTTGGAGTTTCTCTTTTTTGGTATTGGTACAAATATCGATGTCAGCCATTCTTCTGGTATTATACCTGTTTCATATATTCTATTAAATAAATCTTCTATTACTTCGATGTGTTCGTCTAGTAGTAACTTTATTATCTCAATTGGTATATTATCTTCTCCAACAGCTTTTCTGTTCTTTAGTTGCTTTGCTGCTCTGTTAATTTCGTCCTTTGTGATATAAAGTCCAGTCATTGCCTCCTGCTTACCAATGTTTTCTCTTCTTTGGTCTTGAAACATCTCTTTCACGTATTCTTCCCATCTGGCTATTTGATCTTCTATGTTAAGTAGAGGGTTCCCATGTTTGTCCTCTACGAAAGATAGAGGTGTTTCTTTCCATATTCCAGCGGCTTCTTTTACTTTTTTGTGCAAATTGAAGGTGTCGTGTCTTTGCTCCAACTCTTCAATTTCTTGACATCTTTCACTTAGCGAGGTTTCCTTGGCTTGTTGGATCTTTATTCTGATGTTTTTGTGTATTTGTTTGTATGTTGTTTCGTTTTTGCCTTTGTATCTTCTTCTTTCATCCATCATTCTTAAAATTCCTTCTGTCATCCATGGTTGGTTCTTTTTTCTTGTTTCCTCTTTAAGATGATCTTCTGTTACTCTTGTTAATGTTTCCTCAATGTAGTGCCATTTTTTTTCCTCGGGATTTTGTGTCGATGGTACTGGATTTTTTTCCAAGTGCCTACGTATTTCTTCCCTCACTCTGTTGTTAGTGGATTCTTCTTTAAGCTTATCTGCGTTGATAATTATTGTTTTCGTATTTCTTTTTGTTCTTTTGAACTCTATTCTTATTGCTGCTAGGAGTAGATTGTGATCGGTGGGAACGTCAGCTCCGGGATATGTCTTGCATGCTTTTACTGCATTTTTGTATCTTTTGTTAATAATTATGTAATCGATTTGATTTCTTGTGATGTTTCCCTCTATTCCATCTGCTGGAGATTTCCACGTGTAGAGTCGTCTAGGTGGTAATTTGAAGAAACTGTTCATGATACTGTATTGATTTTCCTTACAGAAATGGATTAATCTGTCTCCTCTCTCATTTCTTTTTCCGAGGCGAAACTCACCCACCGTGTCCTCCTCTTTTCCTTTCCCAATCTTGGCGTTGAAGTCTCCGAGTATTATGTTGGTTTCGTGTTTCTTTGTCTGTAATAAAGTTCTGCCTAGCTCTTCGTAGAATTGTTCTATTTCTTCTTCTGTACTTTGACTAGTTGGAGCATATATCTGTATGATATTCATGTTGACGGGTTTGCTATCTATTTTTATTAACATTATTCTATTTGATATTGGTAGAAATCCGGTAACCGATTTTGCAATTTCCTTAGAAATAAGTATTGCGACACCATTTTTATTTTGTGTGTTTTCGTCTCCTGAATAGTATATTGTATAGTTTCCCATCATACAGGTGCCTGCATTTGGCCATCTTACCTCACTGCATCCCAGTATATCTATATTAAGC
The DNA here is from genome assembly GCA_030704885.1 of Cynegetis impunctata. Taxonomy (NCBI): domain Eukaryota; kingdom Metazoa; phylum Arthropoda; class Insecta; order Coleoptera; family Coccinellidae; genus Cynegetis; species Cynegetis impunctata. The sequence continues at coordinate 459,291 of JARQZK010000048.1, forward strand.
CTCTCCATTTCCTGAATCAGATTTGCAGCCTTTCCTGCTTCGTACAAGCTTCTCACATTCCATGTTCCTATTCTTTTTGTTGCTTTCCACCGGGCGATTCTTAGCAGCCTCTTCTCATTTAAGAGATGCCCGGGACTGAGGGCCATTGTTCTTGGTTCCATGAGCATATGTGATTTTCCTGGGGATAATATTAGTGTAGTGGTTTCCCGTTGCCTTCTACACCGCTGTACATGCGCCGCTTCTGTGAATATCACCACGCCGTATGCTGTCTAATTCACAGCCAGTTTGGTCTGCCTGTGGTTAGTTTTGGAAAAGCCAGCTGCCACTTCCCAGTGCTAGTTTTGGTCCGCCCCGAGTGTTTCATTTCCTCGGTACCACCCATATCTGGGAGGCATTCCCCTATCCGCCACCTGGGGAGGCGCCCGATGGAGGACTAGCAACCCCACATTGGAAACTAGACAGTTTCAAATAATTCAGAAATGAAAAAAATGTAACTAGGATATTATCATCCACAATGTTGAATTTTATTATTATTCTTTTAACTCAAGATGTCAATTTTGAGCTACAAAAATATTGGGGAGAGACAACAGAATCTCGAATGAAAGTGAGAATTTTCAAACAATGTTGAGGAAGTTAATGATGCCAGACATGACGCTAGTATCTTTATTTACGACATAAGGGTTCAGTTGTGCGATAGACTTCAATGGAAAATTGCACGTCTCGCTAAATCACCCTCAAATTACCATACGCCAATCTAAAAAAGCAATATATATCTTTCAGTTATTCGTAACTATACCGGAAGATACACCAACGTACGTTTTAATCTATTTCGTGTCGCAAAACGCTTTCATGTAGATTGAACAAACGGATGAAATTTTCGCTATTGTGTGCGGGAAAATAGAGCGCCAGAAGGGCCGACAGTCAAGTTCAGATGAGAGAACGGCAAATAAAAGCGGCCTGTGTGTCAATAAGTAAGTTGATAATTTCATCGGGGCCTTTATGCTATTATGTCGAGTGGATAGAGAAAATTTATTTCTATATACCTACCAAATATAACCGTCCTAATTAAGTTATTTCCAGAATTCGGTTCAAATATCTGAAAGACTTAAAAGGATGAAGCTTCGTTTCACGAAATATTATTGGAAAGTAAGGTTTTATTTACTGATGATTTCAATTTCACTTCGTTCTATATGATGACGTTCTATATAATGACATAGTGCACTAGTTCTAAGTTTGATTGTTACATTGTCACAAGTCATATGTTTTCTCAAGATTAAAACAATATTAAAATGAATGTTTTGTTTTATTTTCTTTTGCTGTGGTAAGTTCCAGCTCGTGTGAACGAGTCGTTCACACGATATATGTATATAGATAGATATATATATATATATACATATATATATATATATATATATATATATATATATATATATATATATATATATATATATATATATATATATATATATATATATATATATATATATATATATATATATATATATATATATAAAGTTTGATTTTATTTTTAGAATTACTAACAGCCTTCGTAATTATGCATGATAATAAATGTATTTCGAATAGCAATTCATTGTTCCCATTATACATTATCATGTTAATATTGTTATCAGAAAATATGTTACATTGAACATGGCCCTGATGAGATTATTGTTTTTGTTCAACTAAATTCTTAATACATTTTGCTCCCCTAGAAAAATCATTATTTTAAATATATAAAACCTACTATAAATAATAATGTTTTTTTTCTTCATTCAATTACTCTCAAACGTTATTAAATTATTTCACTGTTCATGCTATTTAATACCTGATACATAGCAAAAAAATTTCGTTCCCAACGAGTTTCCTGCGACAGCTCTTATCTTTTTTGTACTCACAAAATCATTTTCTTCATAGTAAGGAAGAATATATTTTGAAGATAATCATGAGACAACTAATTGGTTGAATTTTTCCAAATTAGAACATCAACATTATGATTGTACCAGTCAATTAACCAAAAAAGAAATTATATACTCAAACTCACAGTTCGATTTTTCGACTTGTAGACGTTCGTGAAGTTACGAGATAATAAATTTTACATTCTCAAGGCACTTTTTCTGTATAATCCAGTGGCGTCGAAAAAATTTGAAAAAAAAAATTAAATTTCGAATTATGATTAAAGATTAATTTTTTCAAATGGGAGTCATAGTAGGCTGTGGTTTGGTTGGAACCTTTTCTCTTTCTACCGATGTGTCAAATGTCGAGTCGCTTTTGATGTGGTATTCTTTAATAGTGAAAATAATATTTTACTACATTACTTTTTGCGTTTTCTATACGTTTTTCAAGTAGGCGGGTGTCATCTATGAGAGATGTCTCTCACGGTGCACCAGCTTTTTTTATACCCCACATCCTATTTCACTCTACGTGAATTTTTTGAACATTAATTACAATTTATTACCCCCATTCCGAAATTTATTACAGTTTCACAACTCAAGTTATGAGGGTGTGGTGTATAATTTATTAGTCTAAAGCTGCACCACACTTATACTATATTAATTATTTTTGATTCATAGCTTTTCTGTCATTAATTACAATTAGTTACAATTAATTACAATTAATTACAATTAATTACAATTAATTACAATTAATTAAAATCATTTCGGTCCTCATTACCATTCCACAATTCTAAAAAGTAGGTAGCGCATCGAAAAAATATGACAATAACACATAAACTTAAGGATATTTATTTATTACAATAGCCCACTTTGTTCAATAGATACTAGAAATGTTCAGCACGGTTGAAAAAGTAATGACGAATGAGCTGCAGGTTACTGGGGTAGTGTAATTATCGATTAGAATTTTCACGAGACAAAAAATCAAAGAATTTTCGAAAATATGAAAGAAATACAGATACAATTCATTACAATAGCACACTCGGTTTTAGCGATACACTGATTTGCAGCTTCTTTGTTATTATTCTTTTGATCCTGCTGACCATTTTTTGCATCGATAAAACCGAGTGGTCTATAGTAATAAATTAAAAACCCTGTACTTAAATCATATTTTCAATAATTCTTTTATTTTTTGTCTCGTCAAAATTCTTATCAATTATAACAATGCCCCACTCACTTGCAGCTTCTTTGCTATTATTTTTTAATTCTCCTGACCATTTCTTGTATTGATAAAACCGAGTGGGCTATTGTAATAAATTGCAAACCCTGTATTTCTTTCATATTTTCGAAAATTCTATAATTTTTTGTCCCGTGAAAATTCTTATCAATTATTATTTATTATTATTATTTATTACCCTACTCACTTGCAGCTTCTTTGCTATTATATTTTTGAGTCTCCTGACCATTTCTTGTTTCGATAAAACCGAGTGGGCTATTGTTATAAATTGAAAAAAAATTTCTATCATATTTTCGAAAATTTTATAATTTTTTCGTCTGGTGAAAATTCTAATCAAAAACTACACTACCTCACTTACCTGTAGCTTATTCGTCAATACCTGTTCAACCCTGCTGAACATTTCTTGCAACTATTAAACGAAGTGGGCTATTGTAATAAGTGAATATTCTTACGTTTAGGTGTTGTCATATTTTTTCGATGCGCTACCTACTTTATGGAATTGCGGAATTGTAAGGAGGCCGGAAATGGTTGTAATTTGTTGTAATTAATTACAGAAAAGTTCTGAATCGAAAATAATTAATATGGTATAAGTGTGGTGCAGCTTTAGACTAATTCTGCAACACACCCTCATAACTTAAATTCTGCAACTGTACTAAATTTGGGAATAGGTGTAATAAATTGTAATTAATGTGTAAAAAATTTACGTAGAGTGAAATAAGGTGTGGGGTTTAAAAGCTGGTGCACCGTGAGGGACATCTATGAGAGTGTCCTTTTCTTTCCATCATAATATCGATTAACTGATTTAATCGTAAGTCTTGACATCTCTTGAAAATAGCTTTATTATGTTGCCTTTTTTCTGTATAGCGATTGAAATATATCTCAATTGCAATATCACAACTGTTATTATCTTTAATAAAACTTTCTAACATATCATATTTCTCGTAATTTTCGTACGACATCCTGATTTTTAGAATTAAATGAGTAACTTGTTATTATGAAGGAACAAAATTGACAATCCCTATGACAGAGATACTCTCATAGATAACACCCGCCTACTTGAAATACGTAGAAAAAACTCAAAAATTAATGTAGTAAAATATTATTATGGCTATTAAAGACTTACACATCAAGAGCGATCCGCCATATAGTACATCGTCAGAAAAGGGAAAAAATCAGTTCCAACCAAGCCACAGCCAAATATGATTCCCATTTGAAAAAATACATCTTTAGGCCATAACTCAAAATTGCACTTTTTTTCAAATTTTATCGACTCTACTGGATTACACAAAAAAATATTTCTTAAGAATGTAAAAGTAAATATCTAATAACTTCACAAACAATCATCATATTGTCTAAGAGTCGAAAAATCGATTTTTTGTTTATAACTAATTGACGTTACCAAATTTTGGTTTTCACCAGTGAATTTGTCTCGAAAAAAGAGATCGAGAATACACCCATTTTGTTTGTATCTCCTATAGTTACCGAGATACCCCATATAATCATACAAACTTCAAAATTTGCCCACCCTGTACAATGAGCCAAACTTCAAGGTGAATTTGAGACCTTCTATTAATGACCAATGCTTCGCTTTCCTGAGATCATATCGTCTTTCCTATTATTTCCTGTGTTTACTTTATTCCAAAAATGAGTCTTATCTGTACTGTAACCCACACGAAATTTCCGATTTTGTACTTCTAGTTGATTCGACCGTCAGATATCACAGATCGAGATAAAAATATCTGAAAATAAATGATGAAAAACGTGAAGTGAAAAGCTCACAAAACCCTTTCAAAACATGAACAGTTCAGAATATTCCTCAATTCAATATCATATAATCTTTCATTGGTTTTAAGAATTTTGCTATCAAATAACTTGAACAAGGTAGTTTATTTATTAATCGAAATTCAACGAGTAATTTCCCAAGGCAACTGGCTCCATCATGTAATTTCGAACCGAGAAAAGTACATTCACGCCACAGTGGTGAATAATAGAAACATAGCAAATAACCTTATATCAAAAAATGAGGCAGCATTTCTATCTCATTAGATCTTTCACTGTTGTTTGCTCGAGATGGAAAACCTTATACCAAAGTTATAAAGTATGCATCAGGGCGTATGTGTTTTTTTACAATCAGACTGCTACATGCAAATGTTGAATTTTGGGTTTTCATGATTGCCGAATGATGGCGCTGCATCTTTATCAAGTCAGTATTTTTTGAGATGTTTCAGTATGGAGCGAGAAGAGATTCAACAAAACGCTGCATCTGAACTAAAAAAATCGTGAGCAGCAGAACTCCATCACAAAAAATTACCCGCGGAATGCATCAAGTCGAGATGCTATTCTTACGAATTGAATTATATTTTGAAAAATCACGCTTAAAAAGTAAACCGAATCAAAGAGTAGAAAATAATTTATTTTACTAAAAAAAGGAACGGCGTCATGGTACACCAGGTAGGAACGAAGTTCCCTCGGATAATATAGAAGCAATACAATTTGCAAAAAAAGAAACATGTGCGGCTCGGGACTCTCGACAGAAGTGATAACTTATACTAATCCAAGTTGAAATAATCAATATTGAAATGTGGGGCCAAGAGCTGCAACGAGATTGTAAATGAATAAATGAAAAAAGCCTGGTGTCACCTCTGGGATTCAAACCCAGTAATACAATTCGATCCCAGTGATATGATACCAGTGTTCAGTACTCAGACCACTCGGCCATCAATACAACTTAAAAACAAAGACGCAAGAGTGTATATAACGAGAGTGTAACGTATCGCCACGCTATATAATGGAATATAAACCTACTATACGTAGTCATTAGTTTATGGAACAAATTTTTAATGCCTTCTTTTCATTATGTCATATCTGATTCCTGTCGTAATCTGTTCTTTTATGCATATAACTAATACAAAATGCTTTTGTATAAATTATATGCATAAAAGAACAGGCTTCAATGTGAATCGCCTGCGTAGTGACTTTCGAACAACGGGAACGCCGTCTAGTACGGGATCAGAAAGAGAAGGGATGAGAGAACGGAAATAAAGAGGAAGAAAGAGAAAGGTATACGCTACTCCCTTGTGTGAGTCACATTCTTGTTTTTATCGTTACGGTTTTAGTTTCACATTATTTTCAGTTTGGTAGCGTAGCGAAATCCCTATCTCCTCCAAACTGCCATAAGGAACTTCGTTCCAAAAATTCGCAAAGGCATTGTGATTGAGAAGAAAAGTTGAAAGCAACAAAGAGACGCACCTCAACATCAACTCAATCCACATACCAAAACTACATCGTAATTTCCGAAGTGTATCGCGTACAGATAGCACATCGAGATGCAATTCGAACAGAATAGTCACTACGAAATGCTGAGGAGAAAAAGAATTGAAACCAAAAACGGATTTTAAGTCAACATGAACTTGATGTACGTGCCAAACTTCAACCCTCTAACTCAATCAGCAGAAACTCAAGAGTTCGGCAATTTTTTAAAAACCATGAAAAAACAAGAAATATCTAAATAGCGGAGGTTGGAAAAATTCAACCAAATTTTGATAGTTTCGTTCTGCAACGTAAACAATCCTAGATACCGGGAAGGATATTTATTTGAAAATTAGAAATATCTACGTAAAAATGGCAGCAAATTTCCCAAATTTTGATATTTCAGCTCATTTGACTCGATGGGAGTCGCTGGAGATGTCAATATGTACCGGAAAAAAATCTATATATATATATATATATATATATATATATATATATATATATTTTTATATATTTTATATATATATATATATATATATATATATATATCTATATAAATATATATATATATATATATATATATATATATATATATATATATTCTATATATATATTATATATATTATATATTATATAATATATATATATATATATATATATATATATATATATATATATATATATATATATTCATATATATATATATATATATATATATATATATATATATATATATATATATATATATATATATATATATATATATATATATATATATATATATATATATTATAATACTATATATATATATATATATTTATATATGTATATATATATATATATATATATATATATATATATATATATATATATATATATATAATATATATATATATATATATATATATATATATATATATATATATATATATATATATATATATATATATATATATATATATATATATATACAGGGCACCCGCTACCATATGTGCAAAGTGTGCAATGCACACGGGCGCCATGCTTTAGGGGCGCCAAAACCCAGTGCCAAAAATTCAAAATTTGCAAAAAAAAATAAAAAACAAAATAATTTTGAAATAAAAGTTGAGAAATTGAATAGGACAACATGCAACAGCAAAGTCTCGGAAAATATCGCTACTACAATAGCTATTTTTAATTTTTCTACTGTACCTAGCTATCAGCTATCATTTTTTATTTTATAACGAAGTTACCTAGGTATTTTTCATCAGAAGTATCTGAATATTGCTTATTTTTTGAAATATCTAAGTATTAGTAGAAAGTAGCTCTTATATTATATATATATATATATATATATATATATATATATATATATATATATATATATATATATATATATATATATATATATATGTAGACATTAGGCAATATTTCTGTTATTTGTTCCTAAAAAGATGTGATTTTTAGTTTCGGGTTATTTTCTAGTATTTATAATCAATGTGTCTGTACCCCATTAGTTGAGTGAATGCTTCAAAATGGGTGTGAACAAGAATTTATTTTAATTTATTTTGTTATGATTTTATTCTGTTTGTTTCATTTTGATATTTTAGCCTACAAATGAATATGACTCCTATATTTCAGTTTTATTTCAAGCACCTACCTACCTACCTACCTACTTTCGAAAAAAATAATAAAAAAAATATGATCCAAAATGCCTTAAGGGGCTCCAAAATCCTTGTTTGCACACAGATGCCAGTAGCCCTTACGGGGGCCCTATATATATATATATATATATATATATATATATATATATAAATATATATATATATATATATATATATATATATATATATATATATATATATATATATATTTATATATAGTAGACAATAGTAGACATAAAATTTTTTCGAATATCTTGATCTAGAGGTTCTAAAACGAATGGGAAAAATACTCCCGCACCTGACTGCTCTCCTTCGACACACTGTAATCGTATGTATTTTATGGGATAAAATACGACTAATGAAAACTCAGCACCTTCCTCTTGTTACTAAGGTGGGCTGGGCGGATTTGCCTCATTCTTAATTATATTTATCGTTTTTGGATGGTTGCAGATTTATCGGCCAGTAACGCATATAGCCTGTCCATTACCAGATTATTTGAATATGTTAAATAATCATTTGTAAGACAGCTGTTGACTACCATTCAGTAGATCTGACTATGGTCATCCAAATTCAATATTCTGCGGATATTTATAGAGCTAACGATTGAACGTGTTTCCGTAGTAACACCTGTAATGGAACACAAATTAAAACCTTCTTCAATTCACAATAGTTGCAGCTACCAGAAAATAAACATCTAATAGCCAATAAATTAATTCTCTACTAAATGCCATGGAAGTAATACATTTCGCTCCAGATATGTGGATAAAATTCCAAGGATCGCCAGGCCTACAGTGCCGTGAACAATAACTAAAGTTGAGCAGTTGAAAATTATTTTCATTTATCAAATGAATGTAAGCACATAATTTCGATATATCAAAATCTCATTGCGTCGTGGGAGTACTATTCAAGATCCATTCAACACCTGTCTAACTCTCCATCGTTGTCCCAACCTGCGCCATTAAAGCCATAAAGCCAGTGAATGATACTTCTCCTAATTCCCCTGAGGCTCGTGGGTCACATTGTTCGACTTGTGAGTGACACGTGTCAACTGTTCCTCAACCCTAATATAACCAGTTTTCTTGTTCGGGTAAGCGAAAGTGGGCCATGTTTACACAACAAAGTATGCTGAGTGCTTAGTAGACGAAAACAGCGGTGGAGAGTCTACGAGATGGCAAATAGAGGAGGAATACGGGAGCCTTAATTGAGGATGTACGAGGGCATTCAGTTTATGTCGAGTCCGACTAGTGGGCGGCGTTTTTAATATAATGTAGATTGAATATTTTCATATTCGTTTAGGACAGGACAAAATTAGTAATAATAAGGTTGTGTATTTTTTTTGAAGCCTCGACACATTCTTCACTTCCAATTCAGATATAGATATTTTCTGGATATTATAGCCGAATTTCAGATAAAATTTCTAGTTCATCTAGGGCACATACAAAAGATTCGGATTTATTGGCCGATACATGATTTAAATTAATAAACATATTGAAAGAATGGTTTATAAAAACAATTTACACATTTATTAAATAAAATACGCATGACGCACGTTTCGGTGAAACTTCACTTTCTATTTAGTATCTGAAAAAGGTGAAGTTTCACCGAAACGTGCGTCATGCGTATTTCATTCAATAAATATGTAAATTGTTTCAATAAACCATAATTTTTTCAAATGTTCACAAGTCTTATTCCCAATTACTTTCTTAATTTTTACGATACTAAATAGAATGTTTGAGGAATAAAATAGCAAAGCTACTTTATTTAAACTGCTTTGAATGAATAGGATCCTGAAAGATCAGAATAAGGAGTTTTCAGAACGTACCCATTCTTCTTCAATTCATTTTACTGCTGGATGCGATTCGTAATTACATATTTCAAAACCGTTGTTGCACTCCAAAACATAAAACTTGTAAATTTTGAAGATTATAATTTCATTGAAACATAACCATCAAAAGTAAATTTTGGTTTGAAACTTTATTTCTTAATACATAGAAATATTTGATGGACACGAACAATTATTCAAAAAGAATTCCTCAAATATTTAAAAATCCTTTTCGGGAGATATTATGTTCTATCGTAGATACAGTACTAATTATAAATCTACACTAATATCATAAAGAAGTACAATTTGTAAACTTGGATCTCCGAAACTATTCATCCGAATTCAAAAATAAATAAAATAAAAACGGTCAAACGCTTTATTCGCACGCTGCCTTAACAGTAAGATATTTGAATGCTTTCTACAGAATAAAGATCTATGAGAAGGTCTGCGATAACATATATCTATATATTGAGGTGAATAGACAAACTGATGAAAAACTGTATGTGCCTGCGTGGAATTCAATTAATAAGTATTAACCTAAACATATAGATATATGTCGGCAAAGACTTTTTCATAGACTTTTTGGAGTTCTGCCACTATTCTATAGAAAGTATTACCTCTTACTTCTACAGGACTTCGTCCGCTTCAGTGGCAAAATTGATCCCTTTTATTAGTCGTATTTTCCCTGAAAATAAATGACGACAGTGTATCGAATGAACGTGTATATGTGTATATGTGTATATGTGTATATGTGTATATGTGTATATCTGTATATACGTATATACGTATATACGTATATACGTATATACGTATATACGTATGTACGTATGTACATATATACGTACATACGTACACATGTATATATATATATATATATATATATATATATATATATATATATATATATATATATATATATATATATATTTATATATATATATATATATGTATATTGTGTTCGGTAGTGCAACGATGGCAACAGCGCGTCAAGGGTTGTGTACCACTCGAGGCAAATCCGAAGGTAGAAACAGTATCCGCCTGACAGCCATCGAGAACACATTATAATTTGTTACAGTCCACTATCATTATTACAATTATTGTAAACCATCAGAACCCTAGAACCTGACGATGTAGATGAGCACAATGTTGAGTGGAGTGAGTTTGAGGGTAAATATTACTCTATCGTAGCTCTAGCGAAAACGAAACTAGCTGAGCTGGCCGCGCAAACTTCCGCGGTAGCTTCGCAACCGTAGTGGCGTATCAAACTTAATTTCTCCTATACATGTAAAGTTACCTGACATTAAATTGCCTGAATTTAATGGTAGCTATGACAAATGGACGCAATTTCAAGAAATCTTTGATTCTCTCATCAACAAAAGCACAATGCTCAACAATGTACAAAAATTCTTTCACTTACAAGGCGCCCTTAAAGGTGAAGCAGCTCAAATAATTTCCTCATTAAATGCCACTGATGCTAATTACAAGATTGCTTGGGACCTCCTCAAGGAACGTTATCAAAACAAAAAAGCAATAATTAACTCTCATATAAAAGCTTTCTTTGACTTGTCAAATATTCCTAGAGAATCGCATACACTGTTGAGAAAATTCCTGGATGAATTTCAGAAACATTTCAGATCGTTGAAAAGCTTAGGAGAGAATGTTGATGAGAATACTATGATAATATTCCTCGTCAATTCTAAATTGGACACTTCAACCCGAAAAGAATGGGAAATTTTTATTAAAGCCAACAATACTCCAAAAATTGATGATTACGTAACATTTTTGACCCAACGTTGCCGTCTCTTGGAATCACTAGACACCAAAGCTCATACTTCCAACCAACATATAGGTACGATTTAGTGAAAAGTCCAACGATAATCGTTCCTACTCTCATTTATCAACTAACAACACTCTATGTCCATTATGTGATCAATCTCATTTTATATACTCGTGTAAATCGTTCCTAGACATTCCCATTGAAAAAATATTTTCTGAAATTAAGCATTTCAGACTATGCTCTAACTGTCTGAGACCAGGACATTCAAATCATGATTGCAGATCCCAGTTTTATTGTCGCTTTTGCCTGAAAAAACATCAGAGTTTGTTACATTTGAACTCTAATAATACAAACCAAACTCAAAACCGCAGCCAAGACACCTACAAAAAACAACAAGAACCAAAGGCCCCGACCGTCTAGCTCGCATACACCCACTGTTTCTGAAAACTTGTGCACTCATGCCATGACATCTCAAATTAGTTATCACACCTATACAATCCTCTCCATTGGAGTAATTAATGTTTTCGACAGAAACGGTAAACTTATAAAATGCTGAGCATTGTTAGACATTGGCTCACAATCCAATTTTATAACCAAAAGACTGTTTGATAATTTGAAATTAAACTTTAGCTCTATCAATATGCCAATTTCTGGATTGAGTCAAAGGCTCATTAATATTTCTAAACGTACGTCAGTCAAGGCCCAATCGTTGTTCAATAATTATATGTTTGAATTGCCTTATCTAATAATTGACAAAATTACTGACTTAACGCCGCAACAAAAAATATCTTCAAAAAATCTCAAAATTCCAGACGATATCTCGCTTGCCGGCCCAAACTTTAATATCCCCCCTGACATTGACATGACAAATGAAATTGGGCAAAAACCTATCAATACTTTACAAAACCAAGTTAGGTTGGATAATATCCGGAACTTTACCTCTCCTTCCATCTGTGTCAATAAATTCTTGCTTTCTATCTACAACCAATTCGGTATATATCCAGTTGCAAGACTTTTGGCAAATTGAAGAGAATTATGCTAGCCAAAAAATTCTTACTAAGGAAGAAGCTGAATGCGAATCACACTTCTCTGAAACTTTCAGTAGAGATAACACTTGTAGATTTACAGTGAGTTTATCTTTGAAAGAAAACTACGCCAAATTGGGTGACTCTGAAGAAATTTCCCGATTTCGTGCAGTCGAAAGAAAGCTTAATAAAAACCCTCAACTCAAATCCCTGTATTCTGAGTTCATGTCACAATATCAAGTTCTTGGTCATATGACTAAAATAGATCCTAATCATCAAGGCCAATATCCTACTTACTATTTACCACACCACTCTGTAGACAAACATGATAGTACAACAACTAAACTGCGAGTAGTATTTGATGGCTCCGCCAAGACCACTTCAGGCCTCTCGTTAAACGATGTTCTTAAAGTGGGACCGACCATTTAAAATGATCTGTTTAACATAATATTGCGTTTCAGATAACATAACGTTGTATTAACTGGTGACATCACTACGATATATCGCCAAGTTAACATTCACCCTATGCAACGTAGCCTCCAGCGCATCGTATGGCGAGAGTGTCCCAATCAAAAGCTCTCTCATTTTGAACTAAACACAATCACTTATGGAACTGCTTCTGCAAGCTTTCTTTCTACCCGTTGTCTACAACAAATCTCCCTGGAGAATCAGCTCTATTTCCATGTCGAATCTAACATTATCTCCAATGATTTTTATGTCGATGATGTCATCACAGGAGCAGACACGATAGAAAACCTAATTTTGATAAGAAACAATTTAGTCAGCATGCTCAAAGACGCAGGATTCCAATTGCGAAAGTTCAGTTCCAGCGAACCCACGGTCCTAGCTGATCTTTGCAGTAATAATGATAATTCCATCAAACATCTCGTGAATGAATCTCAAAGCACAAAAACCTTGGAAATTTATTGGGATTCCATATCTGACTGTTTCATCTATAATTCAAAGGTGTCTCTCGATACTCCAAATCCTGTCACTAAGAGAACTATTCTCTCAACCATTTCACAAATCTTCGACCCTCTAGGCCTTCTTGGTCCTGTTATCATTCAGGCAAAAATCATCCTCCAGCAGCAATGGCTATCCAATCTCAATTGGGATGATCCCATTCCGACCAACCTTTAAAAGTCCTGGAGAGATTTTTGCAACCAACTTCAAGGTACTAACGTTTTGAAAATCCTTCGACATGTCATTTCAAGAAACTTTGTGAGTCTTCAACTTCACGGATTTTGTGATTCATCTATTCACGCTTATGGAGCATGCATATACCTGAGATCACAAAATCATAATGGTGATATTCAAACCAGTCTTTTATGCACAAAATCACGCGTTGCCCCTCTCAAAGCCATCTCTCTTCCTAGAGTGGAATTGTCAGGAGCCCTGCTTTTATCCAAACTTGTAAAAAAGGTAATAAAAGCCTTAAACCTCGATTTTGAAGCAATTTGCTATTGGACCGATTCAATCATTGTCCTGGCATGGTTGAGCGCAGAACCTCGAACATGGAAAACTTTCGTTTGTAATAGAGTAACAGATAAAGATAATATTTTTCAATGATTTTCGTTATTCCAAATTGACGCGCGTTGTGGCTTATTGTTTGAGATTTACTAAAGGACCTAAACTTAAACAAAATTCCGAAATGACTTCCTTACAAATAACGCCTTCTGAGTGGAAAAACACAGAAAATGTATTGGTTAAAGTAATTCAAGCTCAATGCTCTGCCGATGATTTAAAAGATTTAGCCTCCATAAAATCAGTTAGATTCAGTAGTCATCTGAGATCTCTAAACCCCTTTCTTGATGCCAATGCTATAATCCGAGTAGGTGGCAGATTAGAACACGCTAGCATTAGCTTTGACAGCAAGCATTCTATTCTAATTCCTAAAACACACCCCTTTACAATTTTATTAGTAAGCCATACTTATGAAGTCAATTTTCATTCTGGCTGCCCAGCTACACTTTCTTTCATCAGGAGAGGGTTTTGACCATTGAATGGTCGCTAAGCGCTACGGAATGTTCTTCGGCAATGCATACCCTGTTTCAGAGCCGATCCGCCAATACTGTCTAACCAAATGGGCAATCTTCCTGCTCCACGAGTAACCCGCTCTAGCGCTTTTTCTAATTGCGGTCTTGACTATGCTGGAACCTTCCACTTGAAGGACGGCAAATACAGAAATCGAAAAATTCTGAAATGCTATGTTTGTATATTCGTATGCTTATCTACAAAGGCGGTTCACACTGAACTTGCAAGTGCACTAACCACAGAAGCGTTTATAGCAGCGTTCAAGCGTTTTGTGTCTAGGCGAGGAATGTGTACCAATCTATATTCAAACAATGGAACCAATTTTATTGGAGTCTATAATCATTTCAAGAAAATTTACGACATTTTATCCAGTGAGCCATTACAAAATTATCTCAGTAATAGCCAGATGCAATGGCACTTTATACCTGCTCGTTCTGCACATTTTGGCGGGTTATGGGAAGCCGCTGTGAAATCCCTAAAATATCATTTAAAACGTATTTTATCTACCGATCCTTATACTTATGAGGAATTTGTAACAATATTAACCCAGGTTGAGGCTACTCTAAACTCACGTCCTCTCTTACCCTTATCCTCTGACCCTAACGACCTTGAGGGGATCACTCCAGGACATTTCCTCATCGGTAATCCACTGAACGCCGCTCCTCAACTCAGCGCCGAGGATTTTCCATCCAATCGGTTAACCCGATTTCAACATTTACAAAGATTACTGCAAAGTTTTTGGACTACATGGAAAAATGATTATCTCCACAATCTCCACCAAAGAAATAAATGGCAGTTCAAGAAGGAGGTCCAGGAGATTAAAGGAATACTAGAACTCCTTCGTGATGAGAAAACCTTGCCTCAGCAATGGACCTTAGGAAGTATTACTTCTGTTCATCCCGGATCAGACAACATTGTGCGTGTAGTGAGCGTTCTCACCAAGAACGGCATCGTGAAACGTGTCATTGCTAAAATCATTATCTTACCAGTGAATTAAGTGTCTTGATCATTCTAATTATGGACCGTTTTTTTTTGTTTTGACTGACTTATCCGTTCATGACTTACTATATACTTATTATCATTAAGCACTATTTTGTAACTCTAATCTCCAGACCTGATGGCAATTGTTTATCTCATTTGCTTTCGTTGAAAGTGGATACTTTCAAGGCGTCCGGTATGTTCAGTAGTGCAACGATGGCAACAGGGCGTCAAGGGTTGTGTACGACTCGAGAAAAACCCGAAGGTAGAAACAGTATCCGCCTGACAGCCACCGATAACACATTATAATTTGTTACAGTCCACTATCATTATTACAATTATTATAAACCATCAGGCTGGTGCATTTCTGTATTACATTATCCTAATTATACGTTCATAAAATTAGAAGTTGTGTAAAATAAATTTAATCACCCTATTTCAAAATCTGTATGTGAAATTTAGATTTTGAAGTGGTTTCCGAAGCAGAACAAAACTTTCAAAATTTGTTTCAATTTTACCAAACTGCCGCCATTTTTACGTAGATATTTCTTGTTTTTTCGTGGTTTTTGAAAAATTGCCAAATTTTTGGACCAAGAAATATTGCAATGACCTGTGAATTCCGGCCATCACTGTCGCAATACTTCCTGTACAATGAACTCGATTAATATGCGAATTTAGCATGAATATTCCATTACTACAACCAAAACAAATGTAAATTGTTCTTCAGCTTCCTATGGAAGGCTACTCAAGGATTGTTCATTATTGAATATGCTTCCTTACTCAGTTAATGTGATTGGTATATTCCCAACGTTGGCGGTCGAGATGGAAAATCGATATAATATATGGATGAAGAATGAGTCATTTATAAATTCAGGAATGGTAGCACAGAGATTCCCAAACTGTGAGCCGCGACGCCCAAAGCGCTGTCGCCTAACTCAACAAAAAATAAAATGAGAGCTAAAATTATCTGAATTTTTGTGGTGGTTTATTTTTACTTGAACCTGTGTAAAATCAACTCGTCTTCTGTATATTTAGGTATGATCGGGCTAGACACGTCGAGGTGGCTTTCGCCATCGATCAGGATCTGAAAGATCCTTCGGAAAGCATTTAAGCAAAATCTGAATTCCTTTACTCTCTCTCTCTCTCTGTCTCTGCAAGTGAGATCACGCACCTTTCAAAATCAACGGACAAAATGACAGCTCTCATCAAAAAACTCACATTATGGAGTGAAAAATTAGAGGTAGATGAAATCTAAGATTTTTTTTCGAAATTGGACTTCACATGCAATTAATCTTACCCAAGCTATGAAAACCATATTTGAAGGCATTCAACAAAACTGATTATCTGGTTTAAGAAATACTTCCCGTTCAACACTAGTGCAGTGCTCCATATGAATTTACTTGTTGAAGAAGAGACTCTCATCGAGTTATCTTGCGACGATAGTTTTAAAGCCAAATTTGGCAGCAAAGAATTGACAGAATTATGGATTTGAATGAAATAAAAATACTTCTTTTTGAGTGATAATGCTCACAATTAAATTTTCGACGACGTATCTATGCGAAGCTAAGTTTTTGGCGAAAGCTGAAATGAATAGCAAGTACAAAGTGAAAATCAACGTGAAAAGCCAAATGAGTGAGCCGTTTTCAGTAAATATGCAACGATTTGTAGGCTCATTCATCACATTAATTTTTAGTTCCAATAAAAATATTAAATAATGAAAAAATAAAAAGAAGTTCTAGTTTCTTTAATCCATTTCTTACGATTCACGAAGTTTGGGAACTTCTGGCTATAACAGATGTGAAATTGCCCACTTTTTTTCCAACAGACAGAACCGAACCTTCTGCGAATAGGTTTCCATTATCATTGAATTAATGCACGGTACGAACGCGATAATCTAAAACAATGTAATTTCGAATTCATTCATGAAACAAAACGTGATAAAGCTCGGGAAGATGAATGGTTGGTTACATTATTGCCGTATCACAGTATCGGAAGAGATATAGCGGAGCATTTGGAAGATATATGTGACATATCAATATAAATATTTCCACAATACGTTCCGATTCATATTAAATAAAACGCGCTCAAAAGAATGATTAATATAGACAGTGTTCGAGTGCATATAGATAAAATCTATTTTCAGTATGTCACTACTGAACTCAATAAACAGATAAATGAATTATTCATCGATTCATTGGAATGAAATGGCGGAAGCGATTGTTGTTGACAATTGGCGCAGAGTAGAATCGAAAATGAAATGCACTTATTGACAATTGATAAAGATCCCGTTGAGAATACTGTTGAATGGACTTGTTTCCTAAAATAAACTAAATTGTTTCGAATTCCCATGGATTTCTAGGAGATTTTCGAATCTTCTTTCGCAATTTACAGAGTTTTTCCGCAACGATTTTCATAATTTACGGTGAAGTAGTTTTTTTCCAGAAATATCATGATGAACTTCTGAAAGAGAGTTTCTGTTTTGTTATAACTTGGTAATTCATCGTGATAAGAAAAAACAATTATTGTTTTACTATGTTCATTTCCACAGTTTAATGCAATTGCAAGTTCGGATATTACACCATCCTCGATGGTCTAGTGACCGAAATGGCCATCATCAGTCCCTACACCTCATCAGTCACTAGATCATCATGGATCACCAGACAATCATCGGTCACTAGAGTATAATCTATGAACTAGACCATCAACAGTCACTAAACTGTCGGCGATGATGACCTAGTGACCGAAATTATGATAAGTGGTCACTACACCTCATTGTTCAATAGAACATGTTTGGTCACAAGACCATTATCGGTCATAAGAACATCACTTAACCATCTCCGATGATTGCCTCGTAACGTAACTAAAATTGCAAGGATCTGGATTAAAATTTGTTAGACTGCTTGACGAATTTGTCATTCCAAACAAATATACTAATGGCCGATGATGTCTGTATAAAAAATTTTCGCCCATAAAAATAATTCTGAAATGTTTTACACCCATGCAGTAGTGTTGTTTTTGCTCATAGAAGGATACAAGACTTCGCTTATTTTTAAGGAGCACGTGAATATGTCACGCAATCCACGCTAGCATATTTAACTTATTTTCGTTCATTATTATATAACTATCTTAAATAGGGAATTATATGTAGGTCTATTAAGCAAATAACAGTGAAAAGTAAACCAGGTGTGTAATTTCGTTTTGAAAAGTAGTATTCGAAGTATATTGAGTTGAAACTGCTACATAATAGAATGTATATTCACTCGCAAATATTTATCAACACAAACGGCTACCATTTTCACAAAATGTTCAACTTTATTGTAGGTATAAAAACTAATGAACATAGTGAGAGATTTGGTTCTTCAAGAAAACAGTATATTATTCCCTCCATCTACGCTGTACATAAGACATCTATTAATGAATTATCCTAGTCCATCAGCCAATATTTCAAGGCGTCGAACAATTTCTGAAAGATTGAATCTCTCAAAAATCGATATTGGAAAATAAAAAACAAAATTCAAGTGTTTCCGAGTCTTTGTTGAATTATCATTCAAGCTGTACCTAATGTCACAACTATAGCATTGAAGATATATCTTTTACACAGGGAAGAAACGTTTGGAAAAGAGAAAATTTCATTTAATAGCAGCTCATAAACCTATGCCAATTTTCTAACTCATTTCAACATTAAACTCAATGAAATCATACATTTGAAATTAATTTGCAAATTTAAAAATTATTGACTCGTTGAAAGAATTTATGATAATAATTGTGGTATAGTGAATATTTCAGGAAATTCCTGGATACCTTTCAGGAGTTACTTCAATTTCAACTAATAGGGATGTATTGAAATGAAATTCCAAATTTGCTCTATAGGATAGGCTTCTTAGGACGCCAAGAGCGCGTACTCGATAAAATGAATGAAAAGAATTGATTCAATACGAGAAACATTAATCAAACCAATATTCAACACGACTACGACAGAAGTTACCGACTTTCACATAATCGTCTCAGAATAAAAGAAAAATTATATCGAAAGTTCGAATTCCAGGAAAGTTTTGATATCATTTCAATCCGACATTCGAACCTGCTTCTACTGCGTTCCAAATTATGGGGGAAATGCGAGCATTGGCACAAGATATGCTTTTAATGGAGTCCGGTAGAAGTTTGGGAATTAATTCCTACGGACGGGTTTTCCCGAGATTGAAAATGTGTCAGATCGTGGAGAATTTGAATAATTTCCTTCGCGAAGAAACTTGATTTCGCGGAGTTTCCCAGTTGCGGCCCAATTTCACAAATGAGTTATGGGTAACGGAAGCTTAATAAATTATTACGAAGGAGAGGAAGAAATCAAAATTCCGGGAAAATTCGAAGTTTTATAGAAGAAAAGTCCATTGTTTTTAGGGTTTACATAAATCTTTTTCATTGGAAAGACTAACGTTTTCTGATTTACTGGTAGCCATCCAAAAAATAACGGGAATTTTCCGCAATGGTTGTTATTATTTATTATTGATTTGAATTCGGCTTCAGTTGATGAAAATTAATTTTTATAACTTTGGACTATGAAATCAATTCCTTATTAGTTAAAGTTTCAGAACAATCCAACCACTAAACATTATTCGTGAAACTTCATCATGTTACTCAATATTGATATTAATGCCTATAAGTTATATTATTATATTGATTTTCAAAAGTGTCGGATTGACTGTATACCTGATTCTGTCGTTATATTTTCGTGGATATGCCTATGCTAATGAATAGAATAGAATAGAATAGAATATATTTCCCTTTAAAAGTTATAAGGTAAGTCAACATGAAAATTAAAGAATAAATTAATACATAAATGTGTAAAAGACTAACATAAGACGTTTAGACAAACTTGAATATGAATGTGGAATATATTTGCAATTTTTCTATGGTTCGTCAAGAATTATGCAAAATTTTTCTAATTGACTTAAATTTTCTAGAATTATCGATGGTTTGAATAAACATTCACGGTAATTTTCGAATTTACTCGAAACATCTATGATTGGATGAATAGTTTACAAAATATCTAGAATCTTCCAGTACGGATCAACAAGTCCAATTATCTTTACGTAGATATTAATATAATAGTGAAACTTAAGCCTACTGCTGTCTTTGATTATTCGAAAATAATTCGTAGAGCTAATCGATAGCTCTTCATAAATTAATGACAAATGACTATAATCTCAACGTACTGAAGTTGGAAGTTGACGAATTTCACTTTAAGTTACAGAGCTTCTTATTTTTATTGAAAATTTTTTGTTAATCATATAATTGTGTAGTTAGCGGATCATATTTGCAGAAACAAAGAAAGAAAAAGAATTAATTATAATTGAATCATAGCGAAAACTACCTGACCATATAATACTACGCCGACTTCTCCCACCATAGAATACTCTACTATTGAAAATTACGTCAATTTTTCCAAGAATTTTTCGCCATGATGTACCTACATTAATTTTCAGATACAGTGAATATTAAGTGATATACCGTTGCGTTGACGCAACACGACCAAAAATTGCCATTGAAGTAATAATTCCATATTTTCAAGTGTTATTCACTGTGAATGAGCTACTTCATCTGGCCAGCGCCCAGTATAGCTCGCCCACGGCCCAGCAATGGTTATCCTTTGCTGTTCGCGGAAAACGCCATCCATTTTCCAACCGTCCGGTACTTTTTATTACGTGGAAAAAAATTAAATAAACCGTCGACTAGATCAATGATGCCATTAAGACCCACGTCACTAATTTCACACCAATTTGCTGTACTTTATCTCCGTTGACACTGAGGGAGGATAAAGCCGGGATCTGTAAAGCCATACAGAGTTGTATGAACTTTTATGCGAATGTTATGTTCGAATTACTGACGTTTTAAGAATTATTGTACCATGCTGTTCAAAAAAGCGTGACAATTTCCAGTTTTATTTTGTACTGATCATCTCCGTGGATGAAATTTTGTGATTTCAACTGTCAAGGATTTTCTTGAATATTCAGAGATAGAATTCTAATTCAATGAACAATTATTATATTTCCTTGATAGTAAAAAACAGATTAGTTATCTTTTTCGTGCTAAAAGTTTGCTGACACCTAATAACATATTGTTGCTCTATTAAATTCAAGTTTGTCCAGCATTGGAATACTGGCCGCATGCTTGATGTCTGCACCTAAGCACTCTTTGCATCAGCTTGACTCAATTCAGAAAAGGGCAGTGAGGCTTATCATTAATTATAACATCGGAGGAAGGTTGGCGACTTGTGTGTCTTTTACAAATATTCTCACGGAGGTGTTTTGCACGTTTTCCTCTATTATTCACTCATCACTGAAGATATGCAAATTATACACATCAAATTTCTGTGCACAAGGGGCCATCTTAACGGCAAGCCATGCGTGGCACGTGCCTTGGGGCATCGGCTTCAGGGGGCATTACGCCAGTCGTAAGGGGTTGAATTTTTCATGCTGAATATTTAAAAAATTAATAAAACAAAAATATTTCAATTTTGTAGGAAACACTGAAATACATTCAATTTAAAACAGCTTAGTATTCATTTTCTATGACCCCTCAAGCCTCCCGACGGTGATGTTTGCCGAACTCAAATCAAGAAAACAACTTATTTAGGTTATTTTGTGATTTTTGTTTCTTACTGAGTACTATTTTTTCCAAAATTTTTTTCAATTACTGTCAAAAAGTTAAGTTGGAAATTTAATTGTTTTCATTATTATAATATTTTCGTTGAAAATTTGAATAGTTATTTAGTTTCTTGAATGAAAAAATATATTATTTCACATCTATTCGTTTCAGACAAAATAGTATTGGGGGACTAAAAAATCCTGTGGCTTGGGGCACCGAAACTCTTAAGATGGGGCTGTGTGCACGTACACATCCTAAGAGCCAGAACAGAAGGGGGTTTCTGCACTGAACAACAAAACATTCAGGACGTTATATCCTCTGAAGTATTTTCAGTTTGCTTTGACTTGACCTCTTCAAGTCATAGCAAACTTAAATCCAGCATAAACCGCCTTATGTTAAAATCATCTCGAGGCGCTTGAGTCGCGTTATACGCTTTTGCTTTTCCAACTGGCAGCTTATAAAATAAATAACAGAATATAAAATATTCATTGAAAGCCAACACAGCCAAATAAACTTTTCAAAAAGTAAATCTTCTATGTACTTCCTACGTTATCTTGATGCTGAACAAAAAAATTTATACAATTTCGCCTGTTATTAAGGAATAATTCACATACACAACATTGCCATACATTAAATAAAGCAGCAAATACTATAGAAAATATTTATATATATTATATAATAACCTCGGTATGTAAAATTCAAAAATCAACCCCTCAAGAAAGATTTAACTAGTTTCACAATTCCAAACGTACAATGAAATAAATTTATTCGCCATTTCATTACAGTCAACAATAATTTTACTAGAAGCGTATCACTGGTTGCCTAATTTTCGTGTAAGAAGATGAATAATATATAAAGAAGTAAACCATTTTTCTATAGCATTAAAATTATAACTGTATGTGGGTCTTTCC
>JARQZK010000048.1:487500-527500 GCA_030704885.1 Cynegetis impunctata
GTTTTGTGTAAAAGTTATGAACATTTTACTGGAAAAAACTGAAGAGGGTTTTTTTTCTTGAAAATATTTCAGAAACTAATAGAAAAACATAATAATAAAAAAGGATCACCCTCTAAAAAATGTTAATAACTTTTCCAAGGAACAAGGAATGCCAATGATTTGTACACCACAATGCCACAGCGGTTGACCTTTCGTGCGCGAGTCTGACTCGCACTTGGCAGGTTTTTTAATAAGTTATGCAATAGTTAATTCATACTTTTTTGCTGCTTGAAGATGAACATTGCAATTGTGATAATTGCTAAACCATACATCTGATAATGAAATTGAAAGGATTCATAAAAGATACCCGTTGAATATTTTTTTAGTTTTTTACTAACAATTTACGTAGGTAGTTGCCAAATTTCAACGGGGATCTATTCTGAACTTCTTTAAGAATAGCTCCAAGGAAGGAAAAAATTTCAGATTCATAGTTTAACAATTATCATACTTACAATGTTCATATTCAAGCAGCTAACAGTTATTAATTAACTATTGCATAACTAATTGAAAAATAGCGATAATTTTTTTTTGCCGACGGATCATTGTTAATTCACCTATTTATTAGGTGCCTGAACTTTTTTCATTTCTTGATTTTCATATTTAAGATGATTAAATAATTTTTATTGTTAAATTATTGGGCAAGCCGGAGTCGCGTTTTCGGCCATATATTCACCCTTCTGGGTAAATTATAAATATTGGTCCTACAGTTCTAGGTGTTGAGACTTTCTTCTAGGAATTTTTCTTTGATAATCAAAAATTATCTACATGCTATTATTCCTAATCGAATGCCGAGACTGCTGAAAAAAGTTGAGCACAAAAGCACGACTAATGACAGTTGAAGATTTTTATTTTTTATTAAGGTGAATGGAAGTCGTATTTTTTAACAGATTATTCACTGTTTATAAAATATTTTATGCCAAAAATGTTATTTACTGAATTAATAATATTTTATTTTGCTTATATTTAGTGACTTTTTCTTTCCGTAAACGGCGGTGTTTCCTCGTATTTCTTGAAAATCTGTTATGTATAACCTTTACAAACAGTAAAATGCAAGCGAAACAAAGTTAATAATTCTCTGATGTCTTCTGATACCTTCAATGCGTCTCTCATGCACGACTAATGGTGCCGACCCCTGAACAGACACTAAACATCCAGTTTCTCCGAAAATTGGGAAACGGAAATGTCCAATAAAATCCATATTTTATTCACCTCAGTTTTCCTCTCAATCATTCTCAGAAAGAGCCAATAACGTAGGTGAATCCATATGTTTTCCAGAAGTTGAAGTGGATATATAGAACATAAATTCTCTGGGTGATATTAGATATTTACTATTATTTTATGAAAATAAGAATATTGTTCGGAATAACACATGTACGTGTGTATGGAATTCAAATATTGCATTAAATTTACATCATTTATGAATTAATGGAAATAAAGTTTAGCATTTTAATTTGAAATTGCTAGGAATTTTCACTGAATTATTAATCGTTGAATATATTATATTTACTTCTTTAGTACGTTTTTGTCGTATTTTATTAAATAAGCTATATCAGGATATTAATAGCTATAAGTCATGATGTTTTTCAAACATGGAATATTCAGGAAACGAAGAGAAGACAAAATACAGAAAATGTAATTCGCAAGATTTTCTTCAAAAGTATTGAGATAACTCATCTAAAGGATAAGTGGAAGTGTGTGAATAAATAATATAGACTTATAGAGCATAGATCCCCAAAGTGTTCTATATAGACGCCCAAGGGTCGAGGTCAGCGACAAAAATTGGGGTCAATAAGATGTAAATGGGAGTAGTAATCGTGGATCACATTCAAGACGATTGTGGCTTTACTTTTATTTTCCATGAATTGAATAATCCACATACAGATAGATTTGTTGCTTAATTTTTACGCAAAACGTAACGAACCTAGGCGTAAGTACGCTATAATTGTATACAAACTTGTGAAGTGGCGAACTGGAGATTTCGTGATGAACTATTTTATTCTGTTTACTATACTCAATTACATATTATTTAAATTTAATTTAATTGCATAGTAATTGCATTAGTGTATGTCATAAGAATGTGTTAGTGTAGTAGGCTGATCGTTTTGTGGTCGCAATACACTCTGAACTTGTTATTTTATGTAACATATACATAATTTTAATTTAGTTCCTTTGAATTTGAATTAAATGTGTTTTTTAGTTTTTTTTACACCACACTTCACAGCAGTGAGAAATTTCAATCTGTCTAAGGACTGAAACCCACAAAGGATCGTACCTCAACATCAACTTAATCCACGTGGTATCTAATTTCAACCCTCCAACTGTAACTGCAAAAACTGTGGAAGTGAGCAAATTTTCAAAAACCAAGAAAAAACTAGAAATTTCCATGTAAAATTGGGGATTTGAAAATAAATTTATATTTTCAAAGGGCACTTCCTCACATGAACTTGATTCACGTATAATTTGGAGGGTTTGGGGTGCAAAAAGTCTATAAAATGCATTTTTTAAAGCTGTATACATCTTCTTAAAAGACTGAGAAGGCTAAATCCGAGGCTAAATCTATTGAACTTTCCGACACATCTTCCTCAAATTTTGTCTGAATTTACCCAAATCTAAATATGTTCGTTCTGCCTCTTAACATACGACATATACCAAATTTCAGCTCATTTGGTCTGATGGGAGCCGGTGGAGGTGCCAGAACAGGAACAGGAAATATATATATATATATATATATATATATATATATATATATTATATATATATATCTGTATATTATATATATATATATATATATATATATATATATATATATATATATATATTTACATATATATATATATATATATATATATATATATATATAATTAATAAGTATTATCACGACCTATTGATACAAAATAGATTTTGAACACTTAAAACAAAGAATTATACAACACAAAAGTGAAAATAATTACAAAAGAAGATTATTCTTGGAAATGGCGCACATACATAACACCAGAAATACAATCAACTCCAGGGCAGATATAGACAATTTGAGCGTAATTTACACGAATATTTTAAAATAAAATCAATATCATTTGTCCCCCACACCTCATTGTTTTTGAATGATATCATTGACATCTGGAGACCGGTATCTGAAATTTCAAGAGAGCATACGATTCTTAATTTCGAGCCTCTCATTCCACACAGTATTAATGTTGACTATGGGTCCTAATTATAAGTTACACGCAATAATATGTCCATTATAGTTATTAGATCATCATTTTAACTCTAATTGTAAGTAAGGTTACTTTTTATATACATTACTTTATGTTTTTTATCATTATTTTTGTTGTATTTTAGCTTGATTTCTCCTAAAGAAGGCACAAAAAAGTGAATTTTTTGAATAAATGAGTTTATAAACATATATTTTACTCAATAGACCGAATATTCCCGTGATTCAAACTCTATTTTGTATATATATATATATATATATATATATATATATATATATATATATATATATATATATATATATATATATATATATATATATATGTATTCCGAGATGTATTCATGTCAACATTATGAGGCGAATGACTTTAGAATGACTGGAAGTAAAACAACAACGTGTGGTAAATGTAAAAATCGAATTACTAAATCGCTAAAAGGTTCTATTCAATGCGAAAAATCAGATGCCAGGAGGTCCAAAACAGATATAAAAACCACTCCGGCACTTCACTGTAAACTTTTCGACACAGTGCAATGTCTATACTTTCGGAGAAAATACAACTTAAATGTTTGTGGACGTCTGAGGGTCTAAGACAGCCTCTGATATACAGTAAAAGTAGTACAAATTATGGATAACTGAAGAAAATAATTTTTTTTCAAAAAACATCTATTATCAATCTCTGTTCTAAAAGCTAAGAATGAGGATCTTTTTCTTCGATAGCATTATCATCTATTACTTAATTGAAGATCAGTCAACATTAGTTGCTCTCTAAGTAGAATCTGAGAGACATGTCCGCTATTGTTATTCTAAATATAAGTACTTACAGATATTCAGAACATAAATATATACATTATACAAAACTTTTTCAGCATAACCAATAAATCTTCAAATAAGGCTTCAGAGGAGGATACAGTACTATAGAGTATAGACCATATACACAGAATCAGACAAATAATGGAAAAGTCCTACGAATATAACAAACGCCTATACATGGCATTCATTGACTTTGAAAACGCATTCGATAGCGTAGAGACACAAGTTTAGAAATCAAAAATTGAAACTATTTTAAAACCTGTACAAGCTTATAAATTTGCATAAAATTATTTCAACACACGTAACTGTATATCCAATCAAGTATATATATATATATATATATATATATATATATATATATATATATATATATAAAAAATAGTATTTTTTTTAAAAAAATATAAAATATATATATATATATAAATATATATATATATATATATATATATATATATATATATATATATATATATATATATATATATATATTATATATATATATATATAAACATATATAAATATACGTATATAAATATATATATTATATATATATATATATATATATATATAATCTCTTGATAATTATCAGCAATAACAGGCTTGTTGAATCTCAAAAAACTCGATTTTATTACAAAGTTGAGATTCAACAAGCCTGTTATTGCTAATAATTATCAAGAGATTAGAAATAGTTCACAGGCAACAACAATTCGAATGAATATATATATATATATATATATATATATATATATATATATATATATATATATATATATATATATATATATATATATATATATATATATATATATATATATATATATATATATATAATGAACAAAACTAAATTTGAATTCACTACGTTTATTATCACAAAATATTTTGAAAAATTTTAACACTGCGATTGCAATTTCGGTCACTAGACCATCATCGGGCAGATTGAGTTAAGAACTGAATACAGAATTAAGTATAGATTTGCGCTTACGGGTGGGAAAGAATTATTGCAGGTACCTAAATAGACAAGAGGAACATATTTCAAGAAGGGCTAATCGAGTGAAATTCCCAAATTGGTACAATACAATGTTCTTAGAAAGGTCGTTATTGTTTGAATACACTAAAAATATAGGAGAAGATATCAAGTCAATCTGGTCGTTCAGCAAGATATCTTTTGCATTATGATTGAGTTTAAAAATTTCTAATGATTCTAGGTAAGTAAGTTTGGTTCCTTTTGGTAATTTGTGCATGTCTTCTGATACTTGACATTGAATAAAAATCCTGAGAGTTTTGTCTTAGGTTTGAAAGCAATTTTAATATTACATTTAGGTATGACATTAGCAATTTTTTCTGTTAGAGGACCAAAATATATTAAAGATGTGAATTTTTCCGATTTTTCTACTTTTAATTGAGGATATATGCTGTTGTACGCTAGTTGACTACGTTTCTTGTTTATCATTTTATCTATCAAACTTGTATGAAAACCATTATTTGAAGCAATTATTTTTATAGTCGAAATTTCTTTTGCTAAATTTGTTACGGATAATGGAATTGAAAACGCTCTGGGGATCATTGAATTAAAAGCTGAATGTTTATGGAAAAGAGGATGATTTGAATCCGACGGAATACATATATCCGTGAAAGTTGGTTTTCTATATATATCGAAATTCAAAGTATTATTATTATGAAAGATAGTTAAATCCAAGAAGTTTATCTGTCGATCCAATTCTTTTTCAATTTTGAACTTTATATTTGGGTGAATGCTATTAATATAATTCAAAAACTGATCTAATTGTCTCGCGGTGCCCTTAAAACAAGCAATTACATCATCAACGTATCTATGCCAAAAACTTATATGTGATGCTTTTGTAGAATTCAATATTATGTTCTCTATATGTGACATGAAACTGTCTGCAATAAGCGGACTTAAGGGGGAACCCATAGCCTTTTGGGTTCCTATGACGATCATGTAAGAGGTGACATTAGTAAACTTATATTTGAAAAGTTCAAAAATCAATCCAAAAAATTAAACATTCTCGAACAAAATCAAAAAGTAACGTTAGATTCAAATATGCATCAATCAGAAAGATCCCGAGAATTCAGTGACAAAATCATAAACTACAGCGATATTGAATTTTCTAATTCGGAAGCCAGTCTGTTAGAAAGAGGACATAAATTCATTCCAATTTGTATTGATAAAAACGCGAAAGAATTATTAGCTGTTGAATCTATTTTAGCTTTGAAAAATACTGATGAACCTGCGTTAGCCGAATTCAAAATTTCAAAAATTCTTAGAAGCCATCAGGTTCCAAAACCAAATAAATATTTAGATGACATAAAATCATTGAAACATAAAATTGAAATTAATAATTTAACTATCGCTAAAGCAGATAAATCCGATGCGATAGTAGTTCTCTCAATAAATGATTATGTTTCCAAAATGAATAATTTTCTTCAAACGGAACAAATTGAACAAATATCAGTCCATCCAACAAATAAATTTCAAAAAACTGTTAGACAAGCCCTTCAGGAAATTTCCCCAAATACACTATCAAAACCTAATTTTTCAATAATACATATGAACCCTGGTACTCCAAAACTTTACGGATTAATAAAAAAACCACAAAGAAAATAGCCCAATACGACCAGTAGTTTCTCACATAAATAGCCCAACGTATAAATTAGCCAAAGATCTGAATTTCACATTCAGAAAATTAA
Source organism: Cynegetis impunctata (assembly GCA_030704885.1). NCBI lineage: Eukaryota > Metazoa > Arthropoda > Insecta > Coleoptera > Coccinellidae > Cynegetis > Cynegetis impunctata. Next base: position 494,270 of record JARQZK010000048.1, read on the forward strand.
CTAATTTCACTCCAAAATATACAGTAAAGAACTCTGTTGATTTAGTACATAAACTGAAAAACTTTGTAACTCCTGCTAACTCTTTTCTTGTTAGCTTCGATGTTGATAATATGTTCTCCAATATACCAGCAGATCAGTGTTTACCACTTGTCTTAGATATTTTGCAACAATCCACTATGGATATTATTAAAATAAATGATATCATTTTCTTATTAGATATATGTCTTAGTCAAAATTACTTCCAGTTTGATAACAAAATTTTTGAACAATCTAGTGGGCTGGCTATGGGTTCCCCCTTAAGTCCGCTTATTGCAGACATTTTCATGTCACATATAGAGAACATAATGAACATAATATTGAATTCCCTAAAAGCATCACATATAAGTTTTTGGCATAGATACGTTGATGATGTAATTGCTTGTTTTAAGGGCACCGCGAGACAATTAGATCAGTTTTTGAATTATATTAATAGCATTCACCCAAATATAAAGTTCAAAATTGAAAAAGAATTGGATCGACAGATAAACTTCTTGGATTTAACTATCTTTCATAATAATAATACTTTGAGTTTCGATATATATAGAAAACCAACTTTCACGGATATATGTATTCCGTCGGATTCAAATCATCCTCTTTTCCATAAACATTCAGCTTTTAATTCAATGATCCGCAGAGCGTTTTCAATTCCATTATCCGTAACAAATTTAGCAAAAGAAATTTCGACTATAAAAATAATTGCTTCAAATATTGGTTTTCATACAAGTTTGATAGATAAAATGATAAACAAGAAACGTAGTCAACTAGCGTACAACAGCATATATCCTCAATTAAAAGTAGAAAAATCGGAAAAATTCACATCTTTAATATATTTTGGTCCTCTAACAGAAAAAATTGCTAATGTCATACCTAAATGTAATATTAAAATTGCTTTCAAACCTAAGACAAAACTCTCAGGATTTTTATTCAATGTCAAAGATATCACTTCAAAATTTGGAAGTTCAGGAGTTTATAAGTTGCTTTGTCCTGTATGTAAAGGAGTATATATAGGTCAGACTGGTCGATCGTTCAAGACAAGATTTAAAGAACACCAACAATCTTTTTTGAAAAATAGAACGGATTCAACGTTTTCAAATCATTGCCGTGAAAACCATCACCCATTTCCACAAATAGATAATTTTCAAATCATGCACAAATTACCAAAAGGAACCAAACTTACTTACCTAGAATCATTAGAAATTTTTAAACTCAATCATAATGCAAAAGATATCTTGCTGAACGACCAGATTGACTTGATATCTTCTCCTATATTTAGTGTATTCAAACAATAACGACCTTTCTAAGAACATTGTATTGTACCAATTTGGGAAATTCACTCGATTAGCCCTTCTTGAAATATGTTCCTCTTGTCTATTTAGGTACCTGCAATAATTCTTTTCCACCCGTAAGCGCAAATCTATACTTAATTCTGTATTCAGTTCTTAACTCAATCTGCCCGATGATGGTCTAGTGACCGAAATTGCAATCGCAGTGTTAAAATTTTTCAAAATATTTTGTGATAATAAACGTAGTAAATTCAAATTTAGTTTTGTTCATCATGTTAAATTATCACGTAGTAACGACGGATTCCATCAACTATTTAAATATATATATATATATATATATATATATATATATATATATATATATATATATATATATATATATATATATATATATATCAAAAGCACTCCCGCAACTCACTGTTGACTTTCCATATAGTGAAATAGTCCGGGAAAAATATGACTAATAATCTCATATCTGGATTAGGTCAGATAGCCTCAAATAAGAGAATATAGATAATACTAGTTAAAAGTAGAAGTAATCTAGTATCTCGTTTCGACAACGGTTCGTTTCCAACCAAAATAAATACATAAATACTCTCTTCTGGCACCTTTTATACTGAGCATTTCTCGCATAACGCAGAGTTCGTTTGCATAATGATGTAAAATCTGCAGGACAACGGGCTCTTTCATAAATTCACTCACCTGTGTAGATTTTCCCATACCACCAGCGTGAATTATCTAGGTTGTTACAAAAATACTGCTGAAAAAAAGTCCGTTTTGCCGTTGCACTTTGAACGGTTTCAGCCAGCTGAATGTTGGTGCTAAAATGCGATGAAAACATTCGCACTAAGAGTGCCCATTATATTCTGACGTGTTGAACTTTCAGTTTGTTTACGTATGTTAATTTATAGAGTATGGCATTGCCAGATTAAATCGTGAGATTTTCGGTGAATTGAAAAACTGAGAATGTCGGCTTTCGAGAAAATATTTGAACAATTTGTCGAGAGTACAATGAATATGTACCAATTTGTATTAACAGTTAGTTAAACAAGAATATTATTAATTGATGAGGCAGATACTTCATGAAAAGTACTTAAGTTCCTAGATTATTAAGATTGTATACAATTATCTTTACTATTTATTTAGTCAGCTTATGGCGAAGAAGTAGTAAGTACTTCTGATACTACATCATTCTTCGTGAAATGTTGGAGAGATTGAAGAATTAGTCGAAATAATGGGATAGAACGATTATTCTATGATCCCAGGTCTAGAACTACTTGAACACTATACTATCTTGATGAATGGATAGTATGACATTAAACATTCCCTTCTCGAGAAAAACAATTCGAACAAATTTATGAGTAATTCAGCAGAATATTTTTGGTTTCCTATAATATGGATTCCCAAATATAATAGCACCGTGTTTCGAACATAAAATAATATTGTATTTGTGGCAACATTTCTATGTATTGAGTCAGTCATCTAAGGTGAATACCTCGGTAAATCAACAGAAAATTCCATAAAATATCTAATTCTCAACAAAATTCTGATCTGTGGTATTTCTATTACGTTCATAAATTAGATACGAGTTCTTCAATAATTCCACATTGAAATGAAACAAAGGCGCTGCAGTAAATAATTATCACATTTAAATATTAGTGGCACAAGGTGAACCAAATTCGTCACTACTATTTGCCTGGAAGAAGGACGAAAGGTATTCGATTTTTGATATTGAAATTTGAAGACCTCAAACCTCGCCTCAAACCTAACTATACAGCATTTTGGATGATGAATATTAATTTTGAATATTATTTCGTTATTTGCGAAGTATTCAACTTATGACTGTGAGATGGAATATTTTCTTGCCTCGAAATAGAGTTAGTATTTTTCATAATATCAGTTCATTCAGTCTAAAACTACGTTGAAACTGTAGTCGCAATTGAGGATATCCCTCGCAGTTGAAAACGAAACGTCTAGAAGACGAATAATTTTAGTTATGTGTGCATAATATATAACAATTAGCTATCCGTAATCTATTTCTTGGTGTACTCTAACCGCCTCACCTGTATGAAAATTATTATGAATGTGTCAAATATATTTTTCAATTGAGTTAATAAAATACTTGTATAGGTACTTGCACGTGTTAAGATATGATTCCAAACTTCAAACTGATTGAATGACAGTGAAATAACCTCGAATAACCCAGTTCACGCACTGTATAAATATTATGATAAAGACCTGATTTCAGTGTGTCTATCAATAAATAAAAGATTCGGGCACACCTACCGAAAACACGCGTTTTATGATCAAGTCATTATCGATATAACGTTGCTACTAACTAATAAAAACATGCTATCTTTGGATAAGCATTCAACTCTCTATTTTTTATAAAACGGAAATATAAAACTACAGGTGTTGTATCTAGATTACGAACAAACGTAGACTAAAAGTTTTGTAGAATTATCAGAATAACATTCCAATAATTTTTCTACAACTTCCAGCTCCACTAAACTACACACGTTTGATGACATTTTACCCTCCACTATCTGGGAAAAATGTAGAACTTCTCATGTTACAATAAATATATATATATATATATATATATATATATATATATATATATATATATATATATATATATATATATATATATATATATATATATATATATATATATATATATATATATATATATATATATATATATATATATATATATTGGACGTTTCGGAGGTCATAACTCCTTCTTCGGCAACAAGAAAATTAAGTATCCTTAAGCCGTGCCTATTTTCTGGGCGATGTGATGGTTCGAGTGATAGTCTAGTATGCGGTCAGTTTTTTTTAACAAGACCGCATACTAGACTATCACTCAAACCATCACATCGCCCAGAAAAAAGGCACGGCAATTGGCTACATAGATCGAACAATAAAATTAATCTCACCACCACTAAGACCACAGATAGTAACGGAATTAAAAAAACTACTACATAAAAACAATTACCCCGAAACTTTGGTAAAAGGCTTAATGAAACAACGGGTAATGAAACAACGGGTGGACAAACTGTACAACACGAGAAAAGGTCAACGAGAAACACAAGAACAAGAATTGCGGATTTCTATACCATTCACGAACAGATTATCCCATCAAATAAAAAATATAGTAGCGCCATACAACATGCAAATTATACATAAACCGATACATCAAGTAAAGGGAACGTACAACAGGTTAAAAACAGCGACCCCGAAATTGAAAAAATCTAATGTTGTATATAGCATTCCATGCAAAAACTGTGACAAAGAGTACATGGGACAAACATCACAACGACTACACGACAGACTGAATGCACATAGATACACTAAGAACGAGACAACGGCGCTGAACAAACATCAGACGGCAACAAAACATACATTTGATTACGAACAAACTAAAATTTTGAAGATGGAACCCAAGCAAAAACAGAGGGAATTTTGGAAAATGTTACCCATAGAATGCAACTTGGAAAATACCGTTAATGACAGACAAAACGTAAAACAGTTGAGTCACACATATCTACCAATATTAACAAATCCGGATACAAAAGAAAAAGAACGACGTCAACATGACATGACATTAATATGAGGACTAGACATTGACAGACGACCGAAAAGAAAGACAAGGATTGAAATTGCTGCTTGTTTTTAATAAGTGTTATTGTAATTATTGTGTTAAATGTAAAGATATCGAAGGTGTGTAGGCCATTATTTGTGTAAATTTGTGTATTATTTCTTTGTTTTTATTGCAGACAGGATACTCAATTTTCTTGATGCTGAAGAAGAAAGTAGGTATGACCTCCAAAACGTCCAACAATTTATATGTTTTTAATTTCATTTTCAATAAATACCTATAACAGCCAATAATTTTTGAATTGATATATATATATATACAGACATATATTTATATATATATATATATATATATATATATATATATATATATGTATATATATATATATATATATATATATATATATATATATATATATATATATATATATATATATATATATAAATATATATGTATATATATATATATATATATATATATAAATATATAATATGTGCTATATAGACTATATACCATAAACTGATGCTTCCTTTATTAAATAATGAAACATTTGCTAAATGTTTCCCATAATAGGTTACGTAATCACATCTTCATATTCCAAATAGAATAATGAATACTCTGTATATTATAACATTTCGTAAAATTCAACTGTATCACATTTATCATGGTTGAGATGAGAGTTAATAGTTGAGGCTATTAATTAAGTTGGCATATTATGAAAAAATTAGTACAATTTGAACATTTGTTATAATTTCGCCATTCATTTTCTATGTTCAAGTTTACCAGCTCATTAGAACAAGAAACATAATTATTTATTCCACTATTTTTTGTAATCTTAGCGATATGCGAAATATGCATAAAATTTGCCTGTCCCACATCGGAATGCCACCCTAGGGCTCTCTTTTATGAAATATTTGGTTATTAACGAGATTATTAATGATCTCACGTATCTGAGATATTTTTGAACAATTCGATACGAAATATTCCACAATATTTTCAGACTAATTGATTCAGTTCATGAGCATGTTACTCACCAAGATATCTAGGTGATTTGAGATTGGGTGCATTTTTCTTGTTTATTAGTGAAGCTGTAGGTAATTATTTTTCATATAAAATATTGTGTTTAATTCAACAGTAAACTACTAATTCAATCTTAAAAACATTCATATAAAACAAAGCATTACATTACTAAAAAGAAGACTTTACTTTCCTTGTGCAGTTATCTAGTGTGTCCAACAAAAATATATTGCCTGCGATTGGTTCGAATTTAATTGAGAACACAAAAATTTATTCCAGCAAGAAGTTGAAAATGGGAATTTGACAACGTAAATTTATTCACTGGCGAGTTGAAGAATTGGCCCTCAAAATTAAAATTTCAATAAAACTGAGCTGATTAGTAAACTTCTCCAATTTACGTAGATATTTAGGTTTTCATTCCTTTATTTTTCCCGGTACATATTGGCATCTCCAGCGGTTCCCGTCAAACAAAATGAGTTGAAATTTGGCATCTGTGGTTCTTTTCGAGGCAGAGCTAAATTATCAAAATTGGGTAAATTTTCAATGTTTTTTCGAATAAAATAAATTATTTTCTAATTCTTCTCACGGTTTGCGCTATTAAAACTTGGTTCTTCGGTAGGCGGTGTAGGTACTTCACGAACTTTTTTTTTCATTAAAATAAATCATTTTCTGATTCTTATTCCGGTTTGCTATTAAAACGTGTATTTCAAACCATAATTCATTCCGTTCGAATCGCATATCGACTCGATGCACTTCGCGCGAAATAACCTTAGCTTTGCTTCGTGCGCATTTTTTTAGACATAATAAATTTGTATATTGAAAGCCAAAAACGGCACTCAAGATATGCAATGTTTATGACGAAGGTGCTGTAACTGAAATAACTATCCAGCAGCTGTTTACCAGATTTGAAGCTCCTGATTTTTACCTTAACGATTAAGAACGTTACATAAAGTGAACAAGGAAAATTCTTTAATAATTTTAAAAAATTATCAAACAACTTTCCAAGGAAGCTGGTTATACGTATTCAGCAACGCAAAATCTGCATTCACAATCGAACGGTGAATTATAGAAATTGTCAAGTCACCCCGACTCAAAATCTGCATACAGCTGTTTCGATCTTATTAGATCTCATCAGTGCAGCTTATTTGACCCGGAGTGAATTAACAAATTTCTAATTGTTCCCCAATACAAATAGTCGTCAGTAACACTGGATAGATAACAATCCAGAGCGCCATCCCACCAAAGATATTGGGAAACAACAATTCACCGCTTAGACTGAAAATGCAGAAATTCGTCGCTAAACACGTACCTCCTGATATGAAGATATCTACTCTACAACAGTGGTGTATATGATTCCAAGGCACACTAACATAGTGATTTAAAACCTTTGGATATACTCACGAGAGCGCGCTCCGAATATTCTTGTCGCTTAATACGCAAAATATAACAATCAAATCATGAAAAACATACATTGCGTTGCTGAATACGTATAACCAGCTTCCTTGGAAAGTTGTTTGATAATTTTTTAAAATTATTAAAGAATTTTCCTTGTTCACTTTATGTAATGTATGAAATCGACCATGGTCGACTAGTATGTTTTTCATGATTTGATTGTTATATTTTGCGTATTAAGCGACAAGAATATTCGGAGCGCGCTCTCGTGAGTATATCCAAAGGTTTTAAATCACTATGTTAGTGTGCCTTGGAATCATATACACCACTGTTGTAGAGTAGATATCTTCATATCAGGAGGTACGTGTTTAGCGACGAATTTCTGCATTTTCAGTCTAAGCGGTGAATTGTTGTTTCCCAATATCTTTGGTGGGATGGCGCTCTGGATTGTTATCTATCCAGTGTTACTTGACGACTATTTGTATTGGGGAACAATTAGAAATTTGTTAATTCACTCCGGGTCAAATAAGCTGCACTGATGAGATCTAATAAGATCGAAACAGCTGTATGCAGATTTTGAGTCGGGGTGACTTGACAATTTCTATAATTCACCGTTCGATTGTGAATGCAGATTTTGCGTTGCTGAATACGTATAACCAGCTTCCTTGGAAAGTTGTTTGATAATTTTTTAAAATTATTAAAGAATTTTCCTTGTTCACTTTATGTAATGTATGAAATCGACCATGGTCGACTAGTATGTTTTTCATGATTTGATTGATTAAGAACGTACCTATAGGTGGGCCCTCCACCACAGATTAAGATCAGATAAGAACACTGATCGAGAACAGCCAGCAATATAGTACTCTTAAGTTAGTCGAGAAATTACCAGAAATATCAAAATATCAATATCCACGATTTTGTGAATCTTGGCTTCACAAACCGTTTTGATGTACGGGTTCTTTATTATTTAAATCTGATGGATCCCATTTCCATTTGCGACTGTTCTACAAACGCAACGAGGTGACACCATTTAAGAGACAAATAGTGACGGAGGGTGAAATTTAGAATATTGTTCGGCATAATCATTTTAGGTAGAACGGAATTAAATACCTTTAGCCTATGCCTGGCGGAATTGGAAAGAGATTCTGTATTATTAGCTCTCACCAGACAAAGAACCAATAAATTCAAAGTAGTATTTTTCCCAATCATACGAATTCAATACAAAACCGTCCGGAAATAGCTTTAAACGTTGTGCTATTTTCCTCCAAACTTTCAGGACAATTCAGTATTAATGTGAAGTTCAACGACAATGATAGTTACAAAGATACTCGCGAGCTTTCCTGGCAACACCCTGTATATCCAATATCCCGCACATTTCCAATTAAAGTAGAAAACGTAAAGATGAAATGACGCGATAAGCTTACATCGCCACGTGAAATTCAAGTTGTATCATCCTTTTTTCTACTTCGTTAATTTGTTCAATGTCGGTGCCCTCTTCTGGTTCAACTTTATCCGGGCACTGCTTGATGTGCATTTAAATGAGATGTCCTTCTACATTACAAATTCGGTTCTTTCGTCGGGGCGTACAGATGTACGGAACAAATACATGGACTTGAATAATGAACATCAATGAGTAAAACGACGAAGATAAAAGAAAAATAGTCTGGCGATATTCAAAAGTTTCCAAGCATCGCCAAAGAGATAATTTTCTCATGGCAGTAGGATGCATACTGCATACTAAGACATTACAATTTCTGGCCCTTGGCACTGATTTTTCGTCAGGCATGGTGACATTATCAGGAGCAGATGAACTAAAAATCTAATATTCCCCTTTATTCATAAGAACACAGCGATATCTGTCTAATCAGAGAAAAATAGTAATAACAACTTAAATATAACGGTTATTTTAACTCTACCTGATCATTTCTTATTGGAGTATAATTTCTTTGAGATATCGTAATTTCTACAATGTCCAGAATGTCCAATCACTTTCCTTTGTTGTCTGTAAGACTACGGTTTTATAATGCATTAAATGACTAACTGGAGAAACTTTCATAATATGTGAATGAGATAGAATTCTCATGATCTACGTTTCGTTCGTGATACAACATCTAATTTTTGTCATATACGTATTATTTTTGTCATATACGACGCTCAAATTTATTTCATAAACTCTCTTTTATCAAATAGGTCAAGTGTATCTCCATAAAAAGATATTAAGCAAGCGGTGAAGTTAGTATAGGTAACCTACTTATACCATTTAATAAACTAGTAAAGCTAATAACGTTTAGTCGTATTTTACCTGACAAAAATAGACTATTACAGTGTATCGAAAGTCAACATTGAGCTGCAGGAGTAGTTTTTATAGGTTTTATACATATATATCATCGGATGCGACTTTCGAGGTTACCTATGTATATATATATATATATATATATATATATATAGATAAAATATATACCCCCCGGTACATCTTGGAGCCACCTATGAATTAGGTCTTATATTATGAATTTAATGATTTTTGAAGCCCCGCCCGTGCTTGTCACTGATGGTAAAATGTAAGCCATCTGCCTCTGGAGTGACGTCACTTATTTTTTTAGAGTTGAAGTACAGATTTCCAATACTTTTCACTTTGTTAATCCTCTCCTGCCCCTTTAGGTGGGGTAAATCCCGTCAAATTTTGGAATATCCAAACTTTGTAAAAGGGAGTAAAATCACGTCAAATTTTGGAATATCCAAACTAGGGAGTGTATATAGGGTATATGGAGGAAAAATCCGAGATTTCTCATATTTTCGTAGTTTGCGAGGGTTTTCGCACCTCTACATCTTCTGCAAATTGAGTTAGAAGATAGAAATTTGCTAAATATGTGGATAGAGCTGATGTTGGGGAAGTATATGGAAGTTTCAACTATTTTCCTTAAACGCCGCAGTTTTACTGAGATTTCATGTTTTTTGCTCCAGTGCTCCTCCGAAATGACTTAGGGGGTTAAACATTTTTATGTGAAGAAATAAAAATGAGGGGAAAATACAACCTAAATTACCGAGCTTCACTTCTCTGTCGTTTTCCTGACTAATTGAGAAACGTACAACAATTCGAGTAATAGCATGTACAATACTAAGTTAGGAACAAATATATCAACGAATTTGAAGTTTATCTCGTAAACTGAGTGTTTTGCTCAACACTGACCAAAAAAAAAAATATTATTTTCGATATTTTCACCACCGCCCATGTTAATTCTTGAAAAGTAATAAAATTTCTCAGTCGTAGGTAAATCATCTTCATGAATGAAGACTTATTCTTAAATATTGTAGGTATGTGCACGACAAATTTTTTTAATAAAATTTCTTCCAAACCATGAATTAATAAATATAAAAATACTTGTATACGGTTGAACAAATAGGTAGATATTGAAATTTGTTTTTACTAATTATCTAAATAAATTTTGCAGTTGTTTTTTATAGACTTTTTATTTTATATTCTTCAATATAGCTGACTGTATTGTTATATTTAAGTGGTTAATGTATAGGGCTTTGCCTGTTTGTTATCAGTAACGAATAAATATATAGAAACTATAACTTTAATATCTTCCGTTTTTATAACTTTAGATACTTCGAATAAAGTAAAATAATAAATGCGACGAAATTCCCGATGAACCAAATGCAATATTGTGAAGAAATAACGTACTGAAATATCTACATATATCCCATACAAAAAATTCACGAAAATGGATCCAAATAAACAAAAAACGCATGAACAGCAGAACTCCGTCACTAAGGTCGTATTTTCCTATCTTTTTTGTTCTTTTTTAACATACAAATTCTTATACACCGTAAGTCAATTTGGAGGGACTGAATAGATACTAAAAGATAGGAAACCTGCAGACACGCATGAAAACTCTACATAACAATTGTAGTGGCAAGAAGAAAACTTTTGAAACCCCCAAATGCCATCAATCGAATTTACGTACAAATTTTCAACCATCCAACTGAATTTGGAAAAAAACCTTCAAACGCGCTTTCAAATTTTGACCATGAAATATACGTGACAAAATTTCAACCCTCTAACTTTATCAGCAGAAGCTCTGGAATTGCGCAAAACATGACTTCAATAATTTACTTGAAAATGTTGTGGGGTTATGAATGAAATGAAATGAAATGAAATGAAAATAGTTTTTATTTAGCACTTATGTGAAAACCTAGGGAACTTATTTTTATCTTCAAACTAAACTCAGCTCTACACTTGAATTCTAATACAGTACAACTTCAGTAGTTCGGACACTCGCTAAAACGGACACTCCAGTAATCCGGATTGCTCTGTAAACCGGACATTTTCAAAATTTTACCTCTCTAAACCGGACGTTAAGACGTTATGCAAGAAAACGATAGCACCATAGCAATAATTTTCTTAACAAGTTTGACGCGATTTAAAGATTGTGGGCATTTTTGCATTCATTTTATTCTGAGTCGTACGTAAGAACATAGTTATCTTTTCTGTTGGGGATGGCTCCAAATAAAAGGCCCCACAAAATATAACGCTCAGCAACAAATGTGATGAAATATTAGTCAGTCTAGATAAATCCGGAAGTATCCGTCAAACGGCATCAAATTCTGGCGTGCCTAGATCCAAGATTTTTGACATAAAGAAAAATAAGGACAAAATGAGAAACTTTGTGTTAAAATCATATCAAGAACGCTGCGAGGTCATTATCATTATAGATTCAATGGGCAGAGGAAAATGATTTTCCAATGCAAGACATATTGCTACTCAAAAGACTAAAAGAAAAAGCATTTGAACTAGCCAAAAACAGGAGCATTCAAACCAAGTTAGACACCTTTTTCCCAAAAAAAATGCAGTAACTTACACAGTTTAAGTTATACCTACATAGGTACATATACTGTAGTTTTATAATTTTTTAAAATTGGAATGATTTTTTAAGTTTTTACTTATTTTTTATATAAGCTCTTTTGCGAAATAAAGGTAATTTCGTATGCAAATTTGCGATTTTTGATCAAAAAATAAATAGTCCCAGTAGTCCGGATACCTCGATACTCCGGCATTGACCGGAACGATATGTGTCCGGATTACTGAAGTTGTACTGTATCTATTTCAGTGCTTCTTTTTACAAATTCTATTAACTTCTGAGTTTAGATTGAGAGTCATTGACGTGTATGAATATAGCCCCTATAAACCGAATGTTTATTTCCAAATTGAATTCATTCAAGTGATATGCGTTATGAGATTTATTTAATTTGGAGTTATGCTTCTGCCAGTGAAGTCGATATTAGTTTAATGAAATGAATGGATAGGTAAGTAATTTATATGAAATTTTTTATCACAAAATGAGATGAGAATCAAGCAATTGACATATAGGTAACTACCGAAAATCAATTTTTGATTGTGATATATGAAAAGAATTGGAATGGTTATTATACACTTGGATATGATTATTGAAATTGAATTAGAAATCGAGATTGATATCATGTAAATGTATTGACTATATAAAATATAAAATTTGCATTACTGCAGTTCTTCTTCAGATGCATAATAATTTAGATATTTGAAGATGAACGAATGTTTAAAACTGCAGTTATGCAAATTTTATATTCTGGATAGTCAATACATAGTAAACATGGGTATATAGTTACTGTGTTTCATTATGATCAACTATCGAGTATCAACTAAATTTTAAAATATTGCGTGTTTCTGTTTGATGTTCTTTGAATGGATTGATCTTCATCCTTCTATGCCAATAACAATGAAGCATTGACTATAAGTAATATAGTACTTTTGAAACCCAATCACCTGGTTTAGCTTATAACAATGCAATTGCAATCACATTGATTATATTCATATATACTGTTACTACAAAACAAGATAAATTTGTTGTTCCGTTATTTTTCCGATGGTATTTCATTTCTTTTCGATGGTGACAGGTGGTGTTGAGGGAACAGTATCGAATATCTTGACAGATCTCAAAAGCGTCACAATGCCAATCCAGGTAGATACCTACCTATTTTTATGGTCGAACTGATTTCATACAAAGCGAGTTCTTGTCGAGATCTCATTACAACAATAGATTAGTAATAAACTGGAAAAAAACTCGTGAGCAGATTTTTCGCGCGAAATGAATCGCGTCGATTCAGCTTGAACCCCTTCGAAAAATTTAATTTGACTTTCACATGGCGTATGGAATTGATCGAGCTGAGGTGGAAACCGACCTTTCTACATACAGGTCTTTCGTCACTACAGAGAGTTTGAACCATTTGCAGAAATCCAGGGATTGTCCCCGGAATTATTCGACCACCCCATCCAAGCGAAATTTTTAAATAGCAAGACGTGTTTTGAGGAACAATAGTCCTCTAATAGGTCAACTACTCATCTTTTGCTTCGACAGACACCATACTGAATTTTACCGATGATTCCAAATTTAGCATGGTTCTAATCAATATTGCGTCCATAAGGCAAAAAATCGATGAACTGAGCCTATTCCTGGAAGAGTTGGATTTCCCTCAGTTAGTTGCCATCACAAAACACTGGTTGAGAGAGGGAGAACCTATCTTCTTGAAAAAATACTCTACAGTAGCATGATTCAATAGAGCAAGCTCTCCTCATGGTTGAATATTAATTCTAGCGAGAGATAGTATCTTCACCAAGTTAGATAAATATAATTATCTTTTAGCCGAAAGTGTTTTTGAATTCACAATTGTGTACAGTAAGATAATAGACCTTTATCTCATATGTATTTACAGATCCCCTAGCTCTGATATTCAAAAATTTTTAGAACACCTGCTGAATTTGTTAGACTTGTTGCCAAGTAGGAGTAGGATAATTTTGTGTGGTGACTCTAATATTGACTTCGCGGATGTCTGTGATGTTCAAAGGTCTCTAGTATCTATTTTTAAATCCTTTGACCTTTCCATGCATGTCAATTGCCCAACTAGATTCACAAAATCTTCAGCAACCACTATTGATTACGTTGTTTCCAACTTTCTTTCTATTTTTCCAAAGAGCAATGTCATCAGTGCGGGTCTCTCGGATCATGAGGCGATATTTACGGAATTTTCAGTTTCCACAATCCGTGCTGCGAATGATCGGCATTGGGGTAGGATTTATTCGAGGGGTTAATTTTCAAAATTACACACACTCTGCCTTTCTTTGGACTGTTTACCTAAAGTCCGTAACTCTGAAAACGCTTCCAAGGACGCATGGTCTATTATAAATGATTTAAGAAATAAGTCTGTATCTCCAGTTGAAGACTTACCTCCCTAATCCTAACGATTTTAATGATTATTTCGTCAACGTGTGCAATACAGATAACGCTAGATTTACACCGATCCATGATCCTCTTTCATTTCTGCCTCCCTATGCCAATTTCGTTTCCAGCTTCTTCTTGAATCCTGTCGATAAGCATGAACTCTTACTAACAATAAATAAAATAAAGAATAAGTCCTCTTGTGGCTCTGATGGTCTGTCTTTGAGAATGTTTCTGAATCTTCCAGAGATAGTTATTAATACTACTGGTTTCATTAATTAATGAATCTTTTGAAATTGGTATTTTTCCTAATTGTCTAAAGACTGCAATAATTCTCCCACTTCGTAAAGGAGGAGGCAGATCTAACACATCCATTTACAGGCCCATAGCTCTTATATCTGTTTTATCCATGATAATAGAGAAACTAATGAAAATCCACGTTCTGACTTTCCTCTCAAATCATAAAATTTTCTCGTCACATCAATTGGGGTTTCAACGCAAAAAAAATACTACTGATGCTATTTTTTCTATGTTGAGCAATATCTAATCATCCCTCAATAACAAGCACTACACAGCTACGGTTTTCTGTGATTGACTGCGTTAGTTACCAAATTTTATTACGGAAACTGGAGTTTCATGGTATCCGAAGTATTCCACTACACTGGTTCGAGTATTATCTTGGAAGTAGAAAACAATGTGTCAGGACAAATAACTCCAATTCTGCTTGTAAATCTATCACTAGCGGTGTGCCCCTAGGTTCTGTTTCAGGTCCTGTCCTCTTCCTATTATTTATAAATGATATAACGTTTCGGAAGATCAGTGGAGAAATTACGCTTTTTGCGGATGATACGAGTATTACTTGGAGCAATCCTGATTCTGCGACACTGCAATCCGAAATGACAATTGATCTTGGATTGATCAAGTCCTGGTCTGATGCAAAATTACTTTGCTTCATGGTAGATAAAACCGTCGCCTTGTTTTATAGAGATAACGTCTAGGATCTATTCCTGCAAAACCATGCCATTAAAATAGTCGATTCTGTCATATTTTTAGGCCTCTTTATCGACAATAAACTCAAATTTTCACAGCATGTACATGTCTTGCCTGTTTCGCCATTAAATCCATCTCAATTGAATTGGGTACGGCATTTAAAAGAATTGCCTATTTTTCATTGTTCGAATCTCATCTTTGTTATGGTCTTCCCTTCTGGGGTTCACAACTTGATACCATTCTCAAATTGCAGAAGGGAGCAATTCGTTATATGTTTGTACTGAAAAATAGGGCTCATTGCAAACCTCACTGGAATTTTGACGCTTCCTTCTTTATATTTACTTGAATCTGTGTGCTTGATTCATAAGTATTTTCATGCCGTACCCTTGGTGTCACAGCACGGGTATTCCACCAGATCTTCGGGACAGCATGTTCACCTCCCTATTCCTTCCTCTGAATTAACGAAATAGTCCGTCATTTAAAATGCTAAGAAAATTTACAATCACCTTCCAGAGGAATTAGAATCTATAACTTCCTTGGCCAATTTTCGGAAACGAACTAAATCTTATTTTCTTGATAGACTTTATTACTCTATAGGGGACTACCATTCTGAGCATTGATTGATCGATATGACCAAATTGAATAACACACGCATCAGCTTCGATTGAGATGGATTTGACACTCTCGGTTCTATTGTAAAGTTTGTATATTTTTTGATTGATGTGTGTTTTTATGTTTTACATTGTGAATTTCCTATATTTTTCGCTTTGTCAATAAAGTGTATAATTTTAAAACAATGAAGCATATTTTGGTTTGATTTGATTTGAGAAGTTGAGTCAGTAATTTAATTTATGTTAGAAGAATTCTCGTATGTCAGACATGAGATCATTAATCAATTATAACATGTTCTCAAGTTTTTTATAATAAGTTGATGTTCTAGATTCTAGAATATTATAGGCTACTGTATGTAATAACTAAAAAGTTAGTATGTGATATTCATTTATTTTGATATAGGTATACTTTGAAATATTACTCTCTGTGATTTTCCGTAGATGACGTTGTAATTTTTACTGATCTCAGCCTTTCCGTACCGATTTTCAGTAGGGAACTGAGAAGATTTTATGTTTTAATTATGGTTTGATTGTAAGCAATGACAAAAATGAGCCTTCAGTAAGTACTTGAGAAATTAAAGAATTTTCATGGCTGCAGATATTATTATACCTTCCGTTTTGTCTGCTTGTACATCTAATCTTCCTGACATAACGCCTTCAGTGAATTGCTTCTGTTACGCATACATCAATATTTCATTAATATGGATAAATGAGTTAAATTTTGAACCTTTCAAATTTGAAAGGAGTATAACCTGCAAAACCACACGGTCGTCCAAAATCAAAAATACTGAAAAATTTCTAGCAAATTTTTTATATTATTACAAATTCACACAGAAAATGACAATAAGTGATAATAAGACTGTTAGAATTTCAGTTTCGGATCAGTTGCAGTGAGTAATTTAGTATGAAGCTTTTAGGTTTATTTCATTTATTTTGCTTTAAAGCTTAAGTTATAGTAGTAGAAAGACTATAGTGTATCACTTGCACGGAATAGTCATTTATTTTGGTGTCTAGTTTATTTTACACAATTCTTTAAACATTTATACAAGAACCAACAATGCTAAAGGGTAATATTCAAAGAATATCATGTATCAACTTATTTTACTTATCCAAAATCAAAAATACTGAAAAATTTCTAGCAAATTTTTTATATTATTACAAATTCACACAGAAAATGACAATAAGTGATAATAAGACTGTTAGAATTTCAGTTTCGGATCAGTTGCAGTGAGTACTTTAGTATGAAGCTTTTAGGCTTATTTCATTTATTTTGCTTTAAAGCTTAAGTTATAGTAGTAGAAAGACTATAGTGTATCACTTGCACGGAATAGTCATTTATTTTGCTGTCTAGTTTATTTTACACAATTCTATAAACATTTATACAAAAACCAACAATGCTAAAGGGTAATATTCAAAGAATATCATGTATCAACTTATTTTACTTATCAGAAATGTTAGACAGATTGTCCATTCATTTAGTTTATCTCAAAAATTAAAAAGAGGTCGTGAACAGGTTTGGAATTATTAAATGTTGATAACTGATTAGAAAATTAGGTAATTATTGAGTTTACAACAGACTGCTCCGATTTTCTTGAAATTTCGGATTTTAGCTTATTTTGGCCTGAAAAAGCCGAATATGAAGTCAGATTTTGTCGCTGGGTCATCTTTTTTTTTCAAAAACTTGAGCTGACCTGACTTTTCCTAACCTTACTAACCTAACCTCCGAGTTCATAAAAGCATAGAATTCCTGAAATATATGAATTTAATTATAAAAAAGACTGTTTTTGTTAATAAAATTCATCTATAACATGAATTCTATACTTTTATGAACTCGGAGGTTAGGTTAGTAAGGTTAGGAAAAGTCAGGTCAGCTCAAGTTTTTGAAAAAAAAAGATGACCCAGCGACAAAATCTGACTTCATATTCGGCTTGTTCAGGCCAAAATAAGCCAAAATAAGCGAAAATCTGTTGTAAACTCAATAATTACCGAAAATTACATTATTTCGAATCATTATTAATTAGGAGTTAGATTGCAACCAGATTGTAACGTTATGACATGGTAGGTGCATTTTTATCATGAACTGTAAATCGATTGATAACATAATTTTACTTCAATTTTCAATAATCAATAGAATTGATAATATATAAATAATAATTTAACCTTTATTTTGAAGAATGGATTAAGACTTCAATGAAGGCTCTTGAATTATTCGAATATTAACTTCGATATCCTCTAATCCAACATAAATTAATGCACGTGAGATTTTTCCATTTGGAAAACTATCCAGTGTAATTATCTCTATGAATATTCCTTAATTCAGCACAAATTTTAACACGTAAGATTTTTCCATTGGGAAAACTATCCCCATTTATTTTATTCCGATAATTAAATGGCAATTTTTATGGCAACACACACACACAAGTATTTAGACTCAATGGAGCGATATATGAATAATCAAGATCATGACTGCTTGATCTTAATCTTGTTAATAAGTGGACGATATTCCTTACGTTCACTTAAATATCGACTATTTAAGATTATCAAGTTGTGAAGACGAATTTCTCATAATGCATTTATAATGTTAATAAGATTCCATGGAATTTCACATGCGTACTCACCAATAACAACAAAAAATAGACAAAACGAAACTTGGGAGGGCTTTTTCCTCATGTCTCGTTCACAGTTTCCCCGTGCCTTCCGTCTTAGCACCCAAGACCACGATCATCCACATAGTAATAGTAACTGTTTGATTCTGTTCACGCATGAACGGCCATCGGAAAGTATGCGTTTGCTGTTTGGGTCGCGAGAAAAATCCTTGTGAAAAGAACCCCTATGACCGAAAGGTACGCTGTCACATGTGCCACAAGAAATGAATTTGCTCGCGCGCGTTTGTACAACTGACACCATCAACATACACTATCCGAGTTGGTGTATCGAGATTCTCGTCTCTCGACTGGAGTATTGACCGGGGCAGATTGTCTTGCGCTGAAGCCAGGAGCGTGCCGCCCTTTAGGGCGCCTGGGGCCGGGCCCACACCGATATTATTTCAGATGTTCATCCTATACAGAGTCATTCTCGGTTACTGGCCAATTTGGCTTAAATTG
The DNA here is from genome assembly GCA_030704885.1 of Cynegetis impunctata. Classification (NCBI taxonomy): domain Eukaryota; kingdom Metazoa; phylum Arthropoda; class Insecta; order Coleoptera; family Coccinellidae; genus Cynegetis; species Cynegetis impunctata. Next base: position 513,563 of record JARQZK010000048.1, read on the forward strand.
AAAACGTATAATACACTTTTGAAAACTCTCACAAGTTCCCATTTACTATTTTTCTTAAGCAGTAACCAATAGGTACAATTCTCCGCTTTGCTTCAATCATTTTTTTTAAATCTGAAATTTGAAAATAACATATATATTCTCTAGATCTAGACATAGAAGGGCCCTCGCCGGAACTCGAAAATGACGTAAATTAATTTAATAACATCTAAATGTTGTTTTCGTTTTGATGCGTTAATAAAATGCTCACCTTTTTTGATAGTGCATCAAGACGGTTTAAATTTGTCAATATTATATGTGATGTAATTATCAAAAAAACAGTCATAAGTAAAATTTAAAATATGTCTAATTTTCAAAATTCTTCATTCTCTCATTTATTGTAATGTATTTACAGTTCTTCTTCGTGTATTTCATGCTAAATCAGTTTATGTTCGTTTATGTGCTGTTGTCAAAAACTATGGTTAAGTAATAAGTAGTATACACATTTCTTATTTAAACTCTCATATTTCATGATTAAAATATAAGACTAAAGAAATTCGTTTAATGAATTGCTAATGGCAATATCAGTTTTTTTCACACTAAGGATTCATGTGGATCCGAACATTTAAAGCAAAGACATGTTAATTACAACACTAAATATAATACAGGTTTCCGTTTCTTCAATAATTTTTGAATTAGTTTCTTTCTACTAACTTGTGTATTACTGCACTGTATAGTTAATAAAACTGTTGAAAACAGCTATTATCTCATTCACCCATTGTATCTTTATGTATTGCACTATTACACAAAACAATATGAAAAATAATAGAGAAGAGTCATGTCATGAGAGTTGTCATGAGGCCAGTAAAAGCTCTGCATGGCCTTGGTTATTTTAGATCCTACAGATTTTGGAAAAATAATTGAAACTGAACAAAACATCGTAATAAAGAAAAACTATTTCCGAATAAAGAAAATTTCATGAGATCATTAATCATATCAAAAAAGAACGAGAAGTATCGTGGGATACCTGGTGGGAACGAAGGCCCTTTGACTATACTTATATTATGTATTAAATAGCAGACATAGTGAAGTAAATTAACATTGTGAATAAATCAATGAAAAAAAAATTTCCTATTAGGATTTATACATTAGGTACTTCGAGAGCAAATGGAAATAATTTAAGACACTGATCTTTTCAACAGGAGAAAGTTCATTCAGAATTTAGTAGAACAAAAACAATAATATTCTCATCAGAAACTTATTCAGTGTTTTCTGATAACAATATCCACATGAAAACATATATGAGAACCATAAATAACTATGCTCCCACAACTATCTGAAATAATTATAAGTAATATTTTGCATAAAATAACAACTCATTCTCTACTTCAAAATCATACGTTATCTTAGATAAATAACCAGTTCTAACTTCAATATAAAATTCCAGAAAATATTTCTATATTGAAAGAAGAAATATTACATAGTTTTTAATTCACATATTGAATTTATCCGTCTCCGAAATTAAACATTCCGCCTGCGGAAAAGATCACCTTTCAAAAGACATATCAATACCCATATACGAATACTGCAGACTTGCAGACATTGAGAGTGTACCCTACGTTACTGTAACACATACTGAGGCCTAGCTTTCATTCGCTCCAATTGTATGGAGAATAACGTGCTATAATGAACTCAGTTCATAATATGTTCTAACTCTTTCTAAGATATTTATAGATATATACCTACACATAATAGTCAAACAAGGAATATCGTTCAGTTAATTGAAATTATAGTAGCTAATTCACTTGTCATATTTACACATTGTGTAAATAACGATATCATGTTTGAGTTTCTGAATATTGATTAATCCAAACGTAGTAAAAGCAAAAGTGGAAATATAACCACTTGAATGGCAATAAACTAAACAAATACAAGTACTTATATCTCAAGGAAAGTGAGGAAATTATATTCCCTATTAAAACTGAAATACATGCAATTAAAGTTCTCGTACCTAAGGTCATTTTTATTTTAAAATTAAAAAGATCATGTAGCGCTCAATATTATTCTGTAGTACTTTTAATGATTATTGGCTGCTATTCTTGTATAAAATTCCACTAATATGAAAATTGTTTGCATTCTATATTTACACAGCTATGTACCTACTTTACATTATGTTTATAGTCATTATTCATACAAAGGTAAGTACCTACGTAGTTGTTTTATTAAGAAGATAGATTATTACATCATTATAAATTAAATGAACAAATACTAATTTGTTTAATACTCACGGTAACTAGTAATAAAATGCGAAGAAAATTACTTTTTTTTCAATTTCTTCCATACTGAGATAGATATCCATAAAATACAAAATCGTGACTGTGTACTATTTATATTTATGAACATTATAGTGATATATTCTAATGAGAAATTATCTGAATTTTCAAATATAGCTACGTATGTAAAGTCTCTTATTTAAAACATATATTTTGATGTTATAATAAGACTTGTATGATTTATTTTATTGGCTAATGAACCAAAGAAAGAACCCACTACATCTCACTTCTCTTTGCTGGATATATCATAATAAAAACAATACAAAATATGTTATGCACCAATATTTGAGAATGTTCCCTCAAAAAGTAAATTTATGGAAAAAGTAACGAAACTAGAAAAAATTCACCATAACAGCCTTCTAGAATATGCAAATATATATTCCTTATTTCTTCAGTTATGTGACCAATATTTTGAACTATTAAAAAAATTAGTTTCTACTGTATCAGGCTTTTCTAATTTTGGAAAAATTGGTTTCAACAAATTGAGAATCAGCTGGAAGAGTTGGAATGACTTTCATCATTAGAAAAGTAATAGTTTCTTCCGTGAGTGAAAATAATAAGTTTTAGACTTAGATAATATACACTACATAAGTAGAACAACGCACGTAATATTTATGGTTTTCCTTCAAACCAGAAATACATGTAAAATTTTCAATTCTTGTAATGCTATAATTGAAAATGTTGTAAATCGAAGACTAACGTCTTAAATCTTAACCTAGGGCGCCCATCCAAAGTTAGACAACCCCGATCGAATTCCCATAATGTTAACCCTCAAACCTGCGCGCCTCTGACTAGGTCTCTACCCCACCCCTTCATGCAGAGACGTATCTGCGTGCAGGGCGATTACTAAAGGACAGGTGCCAGATGATACAGGTAGATTTATAAACGTCTACTTTCTTATGAATTTAACAAGCCTGAATAGTATGATTTTCAGTTTGGAGGTATTCTAACTAAATAAGCAATAAGAAGGTCTTTGTACCTAAAAAACATTAAACACCGAACATAACACATAAAAAGGATTTACGCCGTAAAGAACGTTCATGATAGTTTGTCTGATTTGATCAACGAACACCTATGACAGGTCGGTCAGATTTATTTTTTCCTTTCCTCAGTTTCACGTTCCTTAATATCTGCAATATAAAAATTAAATAATTTGATTATAACTAGGTTGAAAACAAATATTGAGATGAACCTTATTTTATTTACACAAATTGTTTTCAAATAATTTATATATATATATATATATATATATATATATATATATATATATATATATATATATATATATATATATATATATATATATATATATATATAAATATATATATATATATATATATATATATTAATATATATAAATATATATATATTTAAATATATATATATATATATATATATATATATATATATATATATATCTATATATATATATAATCTCTTGATAATTATTATCAATAACAGGCTGGTTGAATCTTAAAAAACTCGATTTTATTAAAAAGTTGACGTTTCACTACGACATCTATCTAACAACAAAGAAATTAGTACGGGAAAATATTAAAAAAGTAGAGCAGAATTATCGGTATAGAACGCTTATATGGAAGCAGCCGTTGACACGTGTTTCGGACTCTTTGGTCCTCATCAGAACGGCGTAGCTAAGCATTGGAATGAAAATTTGGAGATGAAAATAGTATAACAAACAAAATCCTCTATTATGGAAGACAATCACAACATTTGTGGTTTATTGTTTGAACTCTCCGGTATGGGAGATTTGGTCAAACTTTGCCACTGAGGCGATTAATTCCATCTGCGAGATCTCAGAAAGAGTAAATTAACAATAACAAAGAAATTAGTCGCGGGAAAATATTAAACAAGTAGGGCAGAATTATCGGTATAGCTCGTTATATGAAGTAGCTGTTTTAAATGAAATTTTTATTTAGAATTTCAAAATTTTTAAATAAAAAAAGGTACTCACAATATAGAACAATTTTTGAAACTCTCAATTTAAGTTTGGGATCATTGTCATATCTTCAGTTTGCAATATTTAATTATTTATTTGAATTGTTGTTGCCTGTGATCTATTTTTAATCTCTTGATAATTATTAGCAATAACAGGCTGGTTGAATCTTAAAAAACTCGATTTTATTAAAAAGTTGACGTTTCACTACGATATTCGAAAAAATTGAAATTTCTCTGACATCTACTGATTCGAAAAAAATGTTTAATAGAACAGACGACTTGTCTTGTTAAAATTTTTTCCGGATGTGGTTGTTCTTTGTTATTTATTATGTGCTATTCAGTCTAATATCAACATTCAAAATTGTTATCATTAGAAGGTGAGGGAAACTACAGAAACCTTTACCCACGTAATGTTCGAAAAAAATAATAATAGGTTACTATTTATCTTTACGTGGGTAAAGGTTTCTGTAGTTTCCCTCACCTTCTAATGATAACAATTTTGAATGTTGATATTAGACTGAATAGCACATAATAAATAACAAAGAACAACCACATCCGGAAAAAATTTTAACAAGACAAGTCGTCTGTTCTATTAAAAATTTTTTTCGAATCAGTAGATGTCAGAGAAATTTCAATTTTTTCGAATATCGTAGTGAAACGTCAACTTTTTAATAAAATCGAGTTTTTTAAGATTCAACCAGCCTGTTATTGCTAATAATTATCAAGAGATTAAAAATAGATCACAGGCAACAACAATTCAAATAAATAATTAAATATTGCAAGCTGAAAATATGGCAATGATCCCAAACTTAAATTGAGAGTTTCAAAAATTGTTCTATATTGTGAGTACCTTTTTTTATTTAAAAAATTTTGAAATTCTAAATAAAAATTTCATTTAAAACAGCTACTTCCATATAAACGAGCTATACCGATAATTTTTTGATCTACTTGTTTAATATATTCCCGCGACTAATTACTTTGTTATTGTTAATTTACTCTTTCTGAGATCTCGCAGATGGAATTAATCGCACTCAGTGGCAAAGTTTGACCAAATCTCCCATACCGGAGAGTTCAAACAATAAACCACAAATGTTGTGATTGTCTTCCATAATAGAGGATTTTGTTTGTTATACTATTTTCATCTCCAAATTTTCATTCCAATGCTTAGCTACGCCGTTCTGATGAGGACCAAAGAGTCCGAAACACGTGTCAACGGCTGCTTCCATATAAGCGTTCTATACCGATAATTCTGCTCTACTTTTTTAATATTTTCCCGTACTAATTTCTTTGTTGTTAGATAAATAGTAACCTATTATTATTTTTTTCGAACATTACGCGGGTAAAGGTTTCTGTAGTTTCCCTCACCTTCTAATGATAACAATTTTGAATGTTGATATTAGACTGAATAGCACATAATAAATAACAAAGAACAACCACATCCGGAAAAAATTTTAACAAGACAAGTCGTCTGTTCTATTAAAAATTTTTTTCGAATCAGTAATGTCAGAGAAATTTCAATTTTCCGAATATCGTAGTGAAACGTCAACTTTTTAATAAAATCGAGTTTTTTAAGATTCAACCAGCCTGTTATTGCTAATAATTATCAAGAGATTAAAAACAGATCACAGGCAACAACAATTCAAATAAATATATATATATATATATATATATAATATATATATATATATATTATATATATATATATATATATATATATATATATATATATATATATATATATATATATATATATATATATATAATAATAATTATAATATATAATATATATATATATATATATATATATATAGTTGAAGGAGTCCGTCGTTACTACGTGATAATTCAACATAATTAACAAAAACAAAACTTGAATTCACTACGTTTATTATCACAAAAATACTTTGAAAAATATAACAATGCGTTTGCAATTTCGGTCACTAGACCATCATCGGTCAGATTGAGTTAAGAACCCAATCTCAATCTGCCCGATGATGGCCAAGTGACCGAAATTGCAATCGCAGTGTTATATTTTTCGAAGTATTTTTGTGATAAACGTAGAAAATTCAGGTTTTGTTTTTGTTCATATATATATATATATATATATATATATATATATATATATATATATATATATATATATATATATATATATATATATATTCCTGCATGTATAACATTGTACCGATTACCGTACTAAATACGATTACGTTACTAAATACTGATTATAAAATGATGATGAAAATTATAGCGATGAGATTAAATTCAGTAGTGCCTAAATTAGTAGGTAAGGAACAAAACTGCTTAAATGAGAGATAGATTTTCAATAACCTTATAATTCTAATAGATGCAATATTGATGAGCGAAACAAACAAGGATCAGATATGGGCAATACTGACAATCGATCTAGATCAAGTTTTTGATAGAGTAGCGCATCAGTTCCTTAGGAAAGTTAAGGAAAAAATTAAATTCGGTGTTAGATTCACCAACTTAATTAGAAAGATATATAAAATGGCATTCTCGAAAGTAATGGTTAATAGTTTCTTAAACGAAATTATTAATCTTAAAGCTTTTGTCAGGCAAGGATGTCCACTTTCTATGACATTGTTCGCTCTAGCGATTGAGCCACTCACACGTGTACTTGCAGAAAAGTTAAAAGGAGTGAAATTGAGTGCCATGATTCAGAGTCTCATAGCATATGCTGATGACATAGCAGTTGTCATAAATAAGCAGAAGGAATTGGACATGATAATGAAAATTATAACTAAATATGAAAAGGCGTCAAATGCAAAAATAAATATGACCAAAACTTCAATTTTAAGAATGGGAGAAGTGAAAACGAAACAGCATACCTTTGTGGAATCACAAGAAGTAAAAATTCTAGGAATAACTTTCAAAAATAGTTTTTCAGAAATGGTAGAAACAAACTGGCTGCCCATAATAAGCAATATTAAAACATTCATTTTGAGTCATATTATAAGGAAAGTATGGTTTATTAATGCGTTCATACTTTCAAAGTTGTGGTACGCTGCGCAGATCTTGCCCCTGCCTCATGCGATGGCGCAAAAGATAGTACCAATCACCGGAGCATATATTTGGAAAGGTAGTATATACAGAGTTTCAAGATCACAATTACAGTTGCCCAGCAGAGAAGGAGGTCTACAACTAATAAATGACGAAAAAAAGCCTTAGCACTATTTCAGTAAACAATAATTGAAACACGAGCAAACAACGATGGTAACAAATAAGAAAAAAATGCCCACTTATGGTTTGTAAGTGGGTTAATACACTACAACGTATCCGAATATAGGAGCGGAACAAGTCTAGTACGTTTCCTCAAGATTTTAAGAGAACAGCATGTAGGTATGTCGTGACCATAGTATAGTATATATATTGAACTCTGGAATTTTTCTCTGATATATTATGTATATTGTCATATTCTTATATTTTATGCGCATGTAGCATAATTTGTTATCTGGATACATCTGTGATTGTAACGCTTCTTCAGTCAAGTATCGGATGTGTTATAAGTGAGATATAATAAACGTATACGATAATTAATTTCTTATTATTATTACATCGAATGATTCAAGAATATACAACAATGTGGCGACGAGGATGGTGAAAATTGGCGTTTCATGGGTGTATAGTCTTTCAAAAGCGGAATTAATAGACCAATTAATAGTGCTTGGTGAAAAAGTAGACGACACGTGGATATTGCTCGATCGAAATCGTTAGATGACTCTAGTTGGGTGAAAAAATTAACGAAATCGTCGGTGAGAGAACATTTTTCGGTGCTCGAAGTCGAATTCAGGAAAAACTTAGATTTAGAAGAATTACAAAAAGATCTCCTAAGTAGTGCGCAGTTGCAAACACGTACCACGCGAGAAGCATCAAAGCCGGTCTCCGTGAAGTATTCGAAAAACATAGAAAAGTGTGACGAACCTAAGGCTGCAGTGAATCATTCAAGAAAAATTAAAATGGCAGCCAAGTGCAAAATTGAGTTTCAACTACATCAGGATGACTGGGAAACCTTCATAGAACGGTTAGAATTATATTTCATGGCAAATGACATTGATTCATCAAAACATGTGGCGGAACTACTCACAAAAGTATGCGTAAATTCTTATTCACTAATTAGATCATTAGCGTTACCGGTAAAACCGAAAGAACTTAGTTATGAAGAAATTATTAAATTAGTATCGAATCATCTACAACCAAAACCATCAGAAATTTCTGAAAGAGGCAAATTTAATTCTACAAGGCAAGCTCCTAATGAATCTGTAAGTGAATTCGTTGTCCGATTAAAACGACTATCGGTCAATTGTAACTTCGAAAATTTAGAGAAATCACTAAGAGATCAGTTTGTGAATGGCAGCAGAGAAAAGAACGTTAAAATGGAATTATTTCGTCAAGAAAAACTGGATTTCAGTGACGCAGTGAAAATCGCAGTAGCACGAGAGTCGGCAGAAAGGGAGGCGATGCGCAACTCTTCTCCGAACAGAGGGGGTAACGTTGATGTGAATTTTCTTCGCAGTACTCGACAACAGCCAAACAAAAACAAGGACTTCACAACAGAAGGGAAGGTATCAAGAGAATCTCGACCGACACACAGCAGAACTGCAGGTGGTATCAAAACATCGAATAATAATTCCTTTATAAATAAAAAAGAATTTACTTGTTTTTGTTGTGGTCTTAAAAATAATCATATGGCTAAACAATGTAGATATAGGTTTCAAAAATGTACATTTTGTAATATCAAAGGTCATTTAGTAACCGCTTGTTGGAAGAAACAAAAGAAATTTAATGATGAATTTAAACCTAGTAAGAATAATTTTCATTTATTAGAGGAAAAAGTTGATACTGAAACTGTGGATAAACAAAAATATGAGTATGATTTTTTCAATATTAATACTGTAAAGGAAAATGATGTAATCGCTGATCCAATTTTTATAAATTTGAAACTAAATTCAGTACCAATTAAAATGTTAGTAGATACAGGGTCATATATCACAGCAATTTCAGAATATACGAAAAGTTCTATTTTTCCTAATGAAAAATTAGATAAGTCTGATTTAACGTTGATGACTTACGGTAAACATAATTTAAAACCTATAGGAGTGTTAAATAATATGATTTGTGACTTGAATAATGTAAAAATTTTCAATTTAAAGTGCTATGTTTTATCAGGATCAGGTCCGTCTTTGCTTGGGCGATGCTGGTTAAAAAAATTTAATTTCTGGCCTGTTCGTTTGAATTCCAATGAAGAATCTCTATTATTATATTTTGATCATGATTCTATTTTAATGTCTATGAAAGAAAAATTTCCATCATTGTTTTCGAAAGGTCAAGGTGAGTTTACAGGAAGAAAAATTCAATTAAAATTTAAGGAATTTAGTAGACCTATTCAACTCAAACCTTATAGAGTTCCTTTTGCTTTAAAATCGAAAGTTTCTGATGAAATAAATCGTTTAATTAATTTAGGTAACCTGGAACCTGTGAAGGTAAGTGAATGGGCAACGCCGATAGTACCGGTTCTTAAATCAAATGGTTCAGTTCGTATTTGCGGTAATTTTAAATTAACGGTAAATCCATCATTAATTATTAAGAAAACACCTGTTCCTAGTAAAGAAGAAATATTTTCAAATCTTCAATTTGGTAAGAAATGGTCGCAAATTGATTTAGCACATGCTTTCATGCAATTTCCCGTAGATGAAAATTCGCGCGATTCATTGACAATAATAACAGAAGATGGTCTTTTTAGATATAAAATACTTCCTGAAGGAATCTCATCCAGTCCGGGTGAATGTCAAGAAATTCTGTGTGATATACTAAAAGGCATTCCATTTGTTAAAGTTTACATAGATAACATATACTGTACAGGTAGAACTGATGAAGAACATTTAAAAATTTTGACGCAAATTTTTAGTAGGTTGGCTGATGCCGGATTAAAAGTAAATTCTCAAAAATGTGATTTTTTTCGAAATGAAATTGAAATTTTAGGTTTTTTATTAAACGAAAAAGGTTTGCATCCGTCACCTTCAAAAACAAAAGCAATTATTGAAATACCACGTCCCAACAATTCTAAGCAATTGAAGGCTTTTCTTGGCTTAGTTAATTATTATGAATCATATTTATGTAATCGAGCTCAAAAGTTGAAGTGTTTATACGATCTTCTGAAAACAAGCACTGGCTGGAATTGGACAAAAGAATGTGAAAATGCGTTCCTTTGGATCAAAAATGAGATAACATCTCCGAAAGTTTCAACGTTATATAACCCCGATGAAAAATTAGTTTTAGCATGTGATGCTTCAGATCACGGACTTTCGGCTATTTTGTCTCATAGGTATTCGGATGGTTCAGAACGTCCTATTGCATTCGCATCTAAAAATAATTCCACCTAGCGAACGTCATAGAGCAATTATGATAAAGAAGCAGCGGCAATCATATTTGGTTTCAAAAATTTTATCAATATATTTGTGGCAATGAAATAATTTTAAAATCAGATCATGAACCATTAAAATTTATTTTCGGTTCTAATAAAAACGGAAAAATAATATGATTCAAAACCGTTTGCAACGATGGCTTACTTTTTGTCTGCATTTAATTATAAAATAGAAATTATCCAGAACTTCGGCAAATGGGAATTGTGGATGCTTTATTCGAGATTACCAATCAAGGATGAAATTCGGGTTTTTTGATTCGGAATTTTCAGTATTAATTACATAGAGGAGGGTATGTCTTCTGTGAATTTTAAACGTGTTATACAAGAGACAAGGAAAGATGAAAAATTGAAGAAAATTGTTCAATTTGTTTCGAGTAACTGGCCGTCTGATTGTAAGGAGTTCTCTGATTTCGAAAAAAAAATTTTTTCTAGACGACACGAACTTACTTTAGATCAAGGTTGTTTATTTTGGGGAATCAGGGTAATAATTCCAAAGACTCTTCAACTTGAAATTCTGAAAGAATTGCATGCGTCACATCTCGGTATTTGTAAAATGAAACAACTAGCACGATCTTATTTTTGGTGGCCAAATCTTGATTCTGAAATTGAAGAAATAAGTAAAAGTTGCGAAATTTGTGTATCTAATAGGAAAAATCCGCAGAAAATTTCAAATGTACATTGGCCTTATCCAAACAGAGCATGGTCTCGTATACACGTTGATTTTTTGGGACCTTGGTTAGGAAGAATGATTTTAATTGTAATAGATGCTTATAGTAAGTGGCCGGAAATCCATGATTTTGGAATGCACACGAAAGCTGAAAACTAGTAGATTATTTCAAAGATCTGTTTGTGAGATTCGGTTTATGTAATCACGTGGTGACAGACGGGGGTACACAATTCACTAGTCAAATTTTTGATAATTTTTTATCCAATAATAACATTGTTCATACTGTGTCACCTCCTAAACATTCAGCAACTAATGGCGCTGCAGAAAATTTTGTGGGAACGTTTAAAGACAAAGTAGGTAAAATCGTAAAAAGTGGGAAAAATCTAAAGTATGCGATTGACTTATTTTTATTTGATTATAGAAGGGTTGAACATTCAACAACAGGAAAATCTCCGAGCTTCCTGATGTATGGAAGAGAAATAAAAACAAGATTTGATCTTTTAAAACCTAACCATTTAGATAATGTTGATAAGTATCATTTTAAAACAGCAGTTAATAAAACAACAGGGAATGAAAGATATTTTGAGGTGGGAGATGAGGTGATGGTTGATGATTTTTCAAGTTCAGCACAAAATAAACGGCTAAAAGGAATAATAATCGATCAGTTATCTCCCGTTACTTTTCGTGTCAAAACCGATACAGGTTTAATATAAAGACATATAAATCAAATGATCAAATTTAATAATATTAGTAATGGCTCCGATAATATTGATAATAGTTTTACACCTTCATCCAATAAGGATCCGCTGAGACGATCCTCATGGATTAAAGAATTATTGATAAAGTGAATATTATGTAGTTATTACTATTATTAGGTTGTAGTTATTAGTACTTATGTATATTTTGTAAATATAGCAGGATAAATAATTATAGAATAAGTATGTAAATAATGTTGAAAATTCATATGAATTATTTTAATATTAATTATTGATTTTGTAACTTTTCTGAAGTGTAAATATTCATTGTGGGGGAGGAATTGTCATATTCTCATATTTTATGCGCATGTAGCATAATTTGTTATCTGGATACATCTGTGATTGTAACGCTTCTTCAGTCAAGTATCGGATGTGTTATAAGTGAGATATAATAAACGTATACGATAATTAATTTCTTATTATTATTACATCGAATGATTCATGAATATACAACGGAGCCATTACTAATATTATTAAATTTGATCATTTGATTTATATGTCTTTTATATATCAAACCTGTATCGGTTTTGACACGAAACTATATATATATTTATATATATATATATATATATATATATATATATATATATATATATATATATATATATATATATATATATATATATATATATAATATATCTGAGAGTTCACCGATTTTTTCGAGTTTTGATGGCGTTGAGAAGCACCGTTTGTTTCTCGACGTTTCGCCAAAATCTCATTTGGCATTTTCAAGTGCTGCTGTACATCTGGTGACTCGACGGCAACTACTGTTCGCCTCTGCTTGTGTCTGGGTTTTATTGGCATTGGCTGGTTCCGTTTCCTGATTGGCCGGTTCGCTGCATAGGCTCCGCCTGCTCACTTTTTGGCTTGGATTTTCTTCGTCGATGTTAGTTTCTACTTCTTGTGTTGTTTTAGGCGTTTTCGTGTATTTTTTTAAATTGTTTTCCAAGTTAGTGGAATATTTAGAGCATCGTCTCGTTTGTTAAGATGTCCTGATTCTTCTATTTCCACAGCTTCTCTTATGGTACGGACCCTGTAGTTTTCTATGGATGCTATTTCTCTCGATCGGTCAAAATCGATTATGTGGCCTGTTGCTTGATGATGTTAAAAAAGGGCTGATGTTGTTTGTTTGTTCCTGACGCTATTTTTATGTTCTTCGATTCTTGCTGATATTTTTCTGTTCGTTTGTCCTATATATATATATATATATATATATATATATATATATATATATATATGAAAAACTTGGTTCACGGAATGAACCGCGTAAAAGATTTGAAAAATCTCGACGTTTCGGCTCCTTTTGCGAAGCCATCTTCAGGAGAATTAGAAGGGAAATAATTCAGACTCCTCCTAAATTCGATTCGTGGAGTAGGCAGATTGAGGCCACGAGTCTGAATTATTTCCCTTCTAATTCTCCTGAAGATGGCTTCGCAAAAGTAGCCGAAACGTCGAGATTTTTCAAATCTTTTACGCGGTTCATTCAGTGAGCCGCCAAGGGCGGCTATTCGAAGCCTGCTATGGAGGCTGAGCCGCCTCCTAAATATTCTGTGTATCACTACTATACTATATTAAATAGTCAGCATTCAGCATATTCATATTAATCAAAATCATATTATTTGATGCACCTACCTTCCTTTCATCCTACATTATATAATATAATTTATTAATTACGATAGAAGGTATTTAAATTTACTGCTTACTGCATTTCATTCATTTCAAGATTTCATATAAACAGTGGCAACGCTGCAGAGGCTTGAAAAGGTATATTTTCAACGTTCATCATGCCAATTATGCCATGCCACAGAA